>WOGR01000651.1:0-23696 GCA_015342045.1 Leptinotarsa lineolata | reverse complement strand
AGGTCAACGTTTTTTGACACTTGATGAAGTGACTGCTGCATTCAGGATGTATGTTTTGGAAGTAACCCAATCAGAGTGGCAAAAGTGCTTCGGCAATTTGTTCAAACGCATGCAAAAGTGTATAGTTGGTCATAGGAAATATTTTGAAAAACAATAAAGTGATTTTCGATGATGAATATTTGTTTTTGTTCTCTAATCCTGAAATATAAAAGGTAACCTCTATTCAGCTCATCCAGCCATGTAGTAGCAAAGTTCTTCGAACCTACAAAGGCTCTTTGAATGTTATTCAGCTCAGACTATCGAAGCTCACTACAGAGTGGAGGTGGCAATCCTTCTAGAGCGATTTCACCTCATCAGCAATCGGTGGATCATCTGTAGCATGCGCAGGCTCTAGTAACGAGTAGGAAGGTTTCTCAGAGGCAGTACTACCTGGTAAACAGAATGCTTTCAGTACAAGTTGGATGGAAGAAAGTTGTGTGATGGAACGCCATCTTGTGTATTCGCTATCCGTATCTACCTCCGAAGAGTTTATGAAATACAGAGTTGGAAAGTACTTAGTTGGCAATAGACAGTGCTGTTGATTCGACAGATGTCAGCATCTTCTGTGAGAATATGATAAACTTCTTCCTCCAACAAGCCAGTTGTGGAATCAAGAGCCTAATAGATGAAACGCCTTGCGTCATGGAATTTTCTCGAACTTTTTCCACTAACTCTTCGAATAATCCAGATTTCCGCAAGTCTCGGAGTTCTGGATTATACTGTCGGATTGGGTTGAGGTCAAGGCTAAACCAGATTCGTTTTCATGCACCAGATACCACTGCGGTGGCAACCACTTTTCCAATTATAATCGCGAACGAACCTCAATGCGAATTCCCGCCATGAACGTCAATCACGATAGATGAATAATGAAGGGGGAGGCGTAATCCATTTTTACGCTAATAGAAACGGTGTGAAATCGCGCGAAAGGCCATTGCTGAGCCGGAAGGGCATTTTTCTCCTCGGTACTAACTGGAAAGTATGTAGACGGTGAGGGTGACGGACGAAGGAAAATATTGGCTAATTAACGGTCTGTTTGGATATTGATGGAGGTTAGGTCAGCGGCGTAGACGTGATTTAGATTTAGGGGATATAGTGTAGTTCACAAGTGTGTTTGGTAAAATAGCCATATCAGTTTGTATAAATAATGAAATGTAATGAAAAATGTAATTTAAAAATGGCACGCCAATCATAATTTCCTGTTATTGGGAAACGACATTTGTAAACCAGAAAAATAGAATGAACACTCCCAATAGTATACGGCGAAAGTATAAGAAATTTTGTGAGTATTATCTTCAACAACGCTGGAGGTGATCGTTTTCGAGATATTTACAATTTTCTATATCGATGCATATTACCCTATAGCCAAATTTTATTTGAATAATTTTTGTCACTCTCCGCTTGCAAATTAAGTTAATTAAATCGAGTACGCTATGAAAGTTTGTTTATAAAAATAAAAGTTTGCTGTCACATTTTTAGCTATTAATTGAAAAATTCACAGTTCGGAGTTTATAAGGTGATTTTTTGCTACCATGCCCGACTTTACGCTGTTATGGTTTTTGCATTCGGCTTGGCTGACGGAAATTCAAGCGAGGCCAGACGCATCTCTCAGGAAAGGTATCTCCAACGCATGACTCCTTGTGCAGCGACATTTGCGAATCTTTTCCGGCGACATTCCCAATCTGGAAGCTTTGAAACAAATTCTGCAGTAGAACGGCCACGGACTACAAGAACTGTAGAATTGGAGGAGCCGGTTCTCGAAGAAATTAATGAACATCCAGAGACAAATACAAGAAAAATTAGTCAAACTTTAAATGTGATTCACATGACAGTTTACAGAATTTTAAAGGTACAGCAATTATATCTTCATCATATTCAGCGTGTCTAGGCACTCACGCTACCAGATTTCTAACCACGTATCGAATTTGCTCAATGGCTTCAAAGAAAAGTCGAACAACATCCGTAAATTTTATCAAAAATCCTCTCCACAGATGAGGCTAATTTTTCAAGAAATGGTATCATGAACTTCCATAACAACCTCATCTGGGCGGATGATAACCCACATGCGATAACGCAAACTCATTTCCAAGACAAATTCTCTTTCAATTTATGAGTAGGCATAACTGGGGATTATTTAATTGGGCCCTATTTTCTCCCCTCATGTTTGAATGGATATGCTTACCTACATTTTTTGGAACACGAGCTTCTCCAACTTATGGAAGATGTTCCCATTGATCTCTGAAATCACTCTTGGTTTATACACGATGGAGCCCCTGCTCATTTTAGTGTGATAGCAAGAAATTTTTCATACGTAGCATATCCCCAACGATGAATAGGAATAGGAGGCACTGAGCATTTGCCCCCGAGGTCACCGGACCTCAATCCCGTCGATTTTGTCTTTTGGGACACCTAAAATTACTAGTTTATGCTAGCCCCATTGAAAAAGAGGAAATGTTGAGGGATCGCATCACATCTTGCTGCGAAACGATAAGAAACACTCCGGGCATTTTTCAACGAGTGCGGAATTCTTTGATGAGGAGAGCAGAAGCTTGTTTTACTGTTGTGGGGGTCGTCACTTTGAACAGTTGTTGTAATAGTTGTTTTATTCAATTTTTATTTGTTTATTTTCCTAATAAATAACATAGTACTTCTACGAATTGTTTTTTTACAAACTCCAAAATGTAGCACTTTCTAATTGAATAATTGAACCTGACAATTTTTTTTTAATTTGGATTGAATGAGCAGTTCGATAATGCTCAGTTTAGAAATAGTCTGTACGGGTTTACTGCCTATGAAGTTTGATGAAAATAACTAAAATTGCAAAAAACTTATGACAAAAACCTACCATGTTTTGAAAAATTCCACCAATTTGTATTTCAAAATGAATCACTTTTCGTTAAACATTTTATAGGAAGAAGTTTTTTATTTTGACGCGATCCACCACATACTTAGTTTTTGTAATATTCTCAGCAACTTCTCTTAGCGCCCTAAGAGCTTAGTAATATGCATCGATATAGAAAATTGTAAATATCTCGAAAACGATCACCTCCAGCGTTGTTGAGGAGGTGTAGATGTACCGTTTTCACTTGAAAAAAGTGTGGGAATTAGGTTTCTTTATGAAAAGTACCAAAAGTTTACTGTCAAAAAAGTTAGGGCAATTTGAAATAAATGACAGCGTAGGCAGCGTCCTCTGGATATTACATGAGAATTAATACAGAATTGTGATTTCCTATGTCAAAAAAACCCGGGTAACGAATTTCGTGCTAACAACTTATTTTTTGCAAGATTTATTTCTAGAAAGCGAACAAAAAATTCAATTTCAACACCCTGTATCTCCGAAACGAAGCATTTTCGGACACAAGTTTATATAGACTTTTTTTCTTAAAATTGTCTCAGGAATGCGTCACTTGAATATTTTAATGTACTTATGTTACACCCTGTATATCATTTATTGAACATTCTCAACATATTTTCTGACAGAAAATTGAATTATGAACGACTGAAAGCTTACGACCAACTATGACTACAAATTGGCGGGAATATAGCTAAAGTCCAAGACAAATACAAACAAAACTCCTATGTTGAGTTCGGCTTTATTCACTAGTGACCTAGGTTAGATTAGGTATTATACAGGTCAGTAAGTATAATTGCCCCTTCATTGCAACTTGCCAGAGTTCATTGTAGCTCAAACTTAAACCACACTAAATTAGTCAAGATTCTTGAAAAAGCCTATTAGTTTGTTTGGTGAATGATCTTTCAAGGTTTGCGACTGTTGCCATTCGCGCTGCAACCTCTCAGTATTCCTTCCTCCCAGAGAATATATTCCTCTTTAACCGGTATTCAAACCATATAAGTTATGGTTGACAACTGCAAGCATCAGGTTGGATGTCATGCCCCGTATGCCTTTCATTACAGAAAGATATAAAGAGAAAACAGTTCTAGAAGGAATTGCATGACTACCCACGGTGTGGTGCAGGCGACACCAAAGACAAGCTGTCAAATTTTTGTTCACAAAGCAATTGCTCCATACTAGATTAGTAATCTGGCAATCATCACATACAATCAAGAGGTTCATTTGAGCCCCCAGTTCCAATATTTCAAACAGATCCTTCCACATATCCATAGGGCTAGTGAGTCTTCCAGGTGAGTTGTAATGGAAGTTGATACCTGGATATTTCACGTCCGTAGAAAATAGAATAACCTCACCGTTGAAGAAGAGTAGAGTTGAATCGCCTTCCTGAATATCCATTCTCTTGTATCTAGCTTCTTTGGAAGATACCACAGGCTATCCTTCTTGACTTGGTTCTTGTTAAGATGAATATGTCAGTAAAGCTAGCCATACGTGCTAGCGAAACGTCAGGAAAAAATCCCTGATACGATGGCTTCTAAACCCGTCGAAAAACATTAATGTTATCACACTTATGCAATTCAAAAAACAAACGATTTCTCATACGAGCTTACTCTGGAAAATTACTATAATGAGTCAAATATGGAACATATCAAATTCCCAGTGCATTTGGGGATTAATATCCAAACAACAAAGGCTACGCTCCTGTGAAATATGTCACAAAATTTTCATGAAACCGCCGTACGTTATGATTTAATAATACTTTGTGCTGAACATTTCAGTGAATACATACCAGCTAAACTAATACATTTCAGTGAGTTGTAGGTTGGGTTTGTTATATTTTCAATGATCGATGGAGCGAATCCAGCAAACATTTTGATGAAAGCTAATGGAAAATACGTTGCCGATAAATTGGTTTACCTTTTGATGGATAAATGGAATGGAGTGATATTCATCTGCGCGCTTTGTTCCCATCCGGAAAATATTCAATGTCACTGTTGAAATAACGAATTCACGAGTATGTTGTGACTCATTCGTTTCATGAAGGGGTTGAATTTATGAATGGTACTGATGTTTCTATATTAAAAACTAAAAGAGCTTCAGAGAGGAAAGCATAACTTTCAATAGTTCAGATACTATCCTCACCACAAAAGTCTTTATTTTCCACCTTATCAAATGTCATAAATGAACTCATGTCTGCCGGTATTATTCTTGTATAAGAGCAATATGGCTACAAAAGCAGCAATTACATTTTTTGTTTTGATCAGATTCAAGTCGTCACCTTGAAGTTGGAGACTGACATCATCAAATAATTTATACAAGTCTGTCAAGTACGCAACATCATTCGTTGAAGTGATGAGGTTGTCGTGCAATTCTTTGTCTTTGTTTTCCAAGAACTCTATTACAGAGTCGAATAGATTGTAAAATCGAGTCAGACAGTTACCTCTTGATAACCAACGCACTTCTGTATGAAATAGCAATCGATCGAAATCTTCATTATTGGCAACACAAAGCTGATTGAAAAATTCTGTCATTTAAAGAGCTGTTTCGGATTTTATTGACTAATTTGATGATATATTGCAGTGATTGAAAGAGGCGTTTACTCAAATTTTTCGTAACTAAATGTTGCTCATGAATGAAGCAATGTAGGTACAGCGAGCACATCTGGAATTTTATTTTTTAAGTACGCTATGAAGCCTTTGTGAAGTCCTGTCATAGCCGGAGCACCATCCATAGTAGCTGATATGATATTAATCGGTGGAATTTTTTTCTCATCAGAACATTTTTCCAGTGTATTATATATGGTTTCTTCTTTTGTTTCCGTCTCTTAATTTCTGGCAAATTGTAGTTCTTGATATACTTTCTCATTTTGAATAAACCTCACGTATGAAAACAACAATGCTTCATTGGTTGGTAAAGTGGACTGATCTAACTGAATTGAGAATATATAAGTCTTCAGATGATTGCACAATAACTCTTCAATGTTTTCAGCCATCTCATCAATTCGGAGACTAGAAACTTCTCGCTTCGCATTGAAGCTTACCGCCATCTATTGTACAGTTTGACAACTATCGTACTGGAAATAGTTACACGAGGAAATGCGCGTTAAGCGTAAAGGAGGTGTGAAGTTTGTGTTAAAAGCAAAAACCATTTTTAAATTAGCCATCGCCCCCCTAAACCAATTCAACGCCCCCCAATCTTCTCTGTGCCTTTTACTGCTCCCCATAGGCCTCCAGCGCCCACAAGAGGGCGTTATCGCCCACTTCGAGAAAGACTATACTAGGCGAAAAATGTGAAAATATCTGCAAGACATTTGGAAATTGTTTGGTTAAACACTCAACACGTTTCATATTCTTGGACCATTCATCGGACCTTTCGTGAACAAACAATTTCGGATAATTTTATGCGAACATACCAAATGGATAGTATTTTCCATGAACTCTATCAAATCTTCACCTACTATAGGCATTTCATGAATTTGTTCTACAAAGATCGGTTTACCACATCACACAATAACAGACAATGAAAGTGATTTTTGTTTTCGTGAGTTCAAGGATTCATCATTTCAAAATAAGATCTATTATTGAACCAAGCTTTTGTATGGTACAAATAGCGCGGAAAATCATGGTTTTGTATTCAAAAATGCATTTGGAAAATATAGAAGGCAACCCCTCAATAATCAATCCAATATTTTCAATCTGACGAAATTTGATAAACTTCTTGATAACAATCACATCTTTTCCATCCGACTGAACCGAATCACCAAATTGATCCACCCCGAACTCTGTTTCAGGAATCAAGTATCGTCAATAAACGGCGCCTGGTCCCACATGAGAAACACGGTAGCCACATTGTTTCTTGGCGAAAACGACATTACAGAAATCCCTAGCGAGCCATCTGATCACAATCCCAAAAAACAACATAGCTGGCAACAATTCAAGTCTTTGATTTGGCTCAACTTGGATGGAAATAGAATACATAAAATACACGAACGATCGTTTCCGATCACTCTGAAAACGGCGAGTCTTTCACACAATTTGTTAGATGCGTTTCCCCTGGAAATCATTGCGACTTGTTCCCACTTACAATGGCTCTATTTGCGAGGAAATTACATCCGGACATTACCGGACTACACGTCTCCGAGGAGAATTTGGCTGGAGAAAATAGATCTGGGAGAAAATTACTTGGAAAGTTTGCCTAATGTACCATTCAACAAATCCATCAGCATACGAGATCTCAATTTATCATTTAATGATTTAAAGACCCTGACTGTGGATAGTTTTTATGGGTTGAGTACTGGAAAATTGATTTTGTCAAATAACTTGCTTGAAACTGTGGAGCAAGGAGCCTTCAGAGGAATAACCAAAACTTTGGAATACCTAGACTTTGATCACAATAATTTTCAGTCTATACCAAGTGAACTCGTCAACTTGAATTCATTGAAATATCTTTATCTCTCATCGAACTACTTGACAAATATACCCGATTGGTTATTTCAGAATTTTTGTCAAACACTCAAAGCTCTGAGCCTAAGTGGAAACTATCTCACCAGGATTCCAGTAAATGCTCTGCAAAACTGCTCAAAGATTCATCATTTCAATATAGCATTCAATAAAATATACGACCTTGATGAAAATGATTTTTCTGGTTGGGGAAATAATATCAGAAGCCTTATTCTCGCAAATAATAAAATCACTAATTTGAAAAGCAAGGTGTTTGCTGACCTGCAGGATCTGAAAGAACTCAGTTTGAGTTTCAATCCGATACGACAAATCGATAAAAATACGTTTGTAGGACTGGAGGGCCTTGAAAGTTTGGAAATTTCTTTTGGTTTTGATACCAATGAACTGTTATACGAAGTTTTCGAACCTCTTGTGAGCCTCAAGTGGCTCTCAGTTGACAACAATAACTTCTTTGCAATATCTTCCTCATCTTTCGAGTCTTTGTCGAAGTTGAAGTATCTGAATTTGGAATCGAATAAAATCAAGTCGATTCCTGTCATATTGCTGAAACCAAGCATCCACTCGGAACTTAAAGATGTACGATTTTCAGACAACGAATTGTTCTTGATAGAAACTGGAACTTTTCGATCCCTCTCCAGTTTAGAGAGTATCTCTCTGACGAACAATAAAATCAAATATATACAGAGCAAATCTTTCGCGGACCTACCCTGCTTGAGTAAAGTAATCCTTTCTGATAATTTTCTCACTGATATTAGTCGTGATGCTTTCATCAACCTTCCAATTGTCAATAAGCTAGACTTCCATAACAACTTATTACAAGAAATATCTTTCAACTTCTTCACGAACGTTTCGGGACTACTACATCTTAATTTCAGTAGAAACTCCGTATCTTCCTGCCACTCGGATACGAGAATTCTGAATGTAGAAGTTTTTGATTTGAGATTCAATAACTTAGCTCGCATTCCGAAGTGTTTAGAAAACACCGCATTCCTCAAGAAACTCCTTCTAGACTTCAATATCATAACTTCCTTGGAGCAAAATGTTTTTATGTATCTAACGTCACTGGAGTATTTGAGTTTGCAACAGAATAATATCAAGTTAGTGAATAAGAGAGCATTTTTCGGATTGCAAAATTTGCAGATCCTCGATTTGTCGAGGAATTTAGTAAGTCAATTGCACGTAGGGCAATTTGCCAACATGTCAAAGTTAAGGATTCTGAATCTGAGCGGAAACAGTCTGAACTATCTGGCTAGAGATATTTTCAGAAATACGTCTATCGAAATGTTAGATTTGAGTTACAATTTCTTCTCGGTCGTGCCAAGCTCTAGTGTTTCTGATGCAGGAGTTACTTTGAGGCATCTCTCAATGAGATCCAACAATATCGAACATATCGATATCACAACTTTTCCGGACATTCCTTCTCTGCAGTATCTGGATTTGAGCAACAATAAACTAACTATACTACCGGACAACGTTTTCACTAGCCTGGGTTTGTTGCAAACTCTCGACTTGAGCTCCAATCCCCTGAGATCCAACTTCAAGGAACTGTTTCATTATGCACAAAGTTTGAGGAATCTTAATTTAGCTTATTCTGGTATAAGTTCCACACCGCATTTTCCGCTGCCTAACTTAGTTCATCTGAATTTGTCGCATAATCACATCGAAACAATCAGCAAAAATTCTGTTATTCTACTTTCCAAACTAAAACTACTGGATTTGAGTTACAATAGCATATTTCGAGTGCCTTCGCATCTATGGGCATTTCTCCCCATTTTAAAAATCTTAGACTTGTCACACAACCCTATTAAGGAACTACTAGCCGACAGCTTTGTCGGTTTATCACATCTGCAAGAATTGAATATCCTGAATTTGAATCATCTGAACAGATTTCAGAGTGACAGCATTTCCCAACTGAAAGTAATTTCCAAGCTTTCTATGAGGACTTGGCCAAAAATTGAAGGTTTCTCGAATGAGCTTTGTCGTTTGTTTACTGAAACCACTCAACTGAAAACAGTGAAAATCTATTTCTCTGAAAACGAACTGAACGATCAATTACTTTGCGTAACGAGTCGAAAAGTGAGACGATTGGAAATAACTGGCACAAACTTGAGATGGATTGATAAAGGGGCATTTGCAAAATTCAATAGAAATCCTGAATTGACATTGAAAATCCATGGGACAAAAATAGAGGAGCTGCCATCTGAACTATTTTCGGATATGTACAGGGTATCACAACTGACTATAGATTTGAGAGGAAATTTATTGACGCATCTCCACCCAGAAATTTTTTATGGAAACATGAGTAGGTGGAATGATGTAGGAACTACGCTCATATCAGGTAAATTGAAAAGAGAAACTACCAATATTCAGTAATTTATGAAAGAAATATTTGTATTGTGCTTTTTCTGAGTTGCAAACGACCTATGATGATTTTAACTCTAGAAACGATCAACATTTAATATTTGATTTTCAGGGTCAAACTATAAGTTGAAAAGAATGTGGTTAAAACAATATGTTATTACTTTCAACAGTAGTTCTGAACATAGTTCTTGTAACAGCAATAACTGATCTAGCTCAGTGTTCGCAATGTTATATGAAATATGTTCATTGAGGACAACTTTCATCTTTTCTTCATCACCCGATACAATATGATAACTACTATGATGAGTGGCAGTACTGATAATTAGAAAAGCCTTAGGACTTGTTCACATCAAATCACCAATTGCTGCATATGGAAATACGTAAAATGGAAAATTTTTTAGAAAGTATCGATCTTGTCTTTCCGATATTTTGCATTCAATTCTGAAAACAAATATGTTCTTTATTACATATTTAAGCGAGTAATCACGTGTATAGATGTGATACGTCAGAATAAATTCATCCACGATCCAATTCCAGACAGCGATGTTTCGATCTTCGGTAATCTCATCAGTGGTATCAGAAAGGGTCGTGAATATTTTATTTCTTTTTTTTATGAATGAGACAATTTTAAGACAGAATTGTCGATGACAAATACTAATATACTGAATGAATATCTCAATGGAAACCAGTTGCAAATGAGGTAGAGGTGAATAGAGTAATAGAAATTTTGAAGTGACTTGAAGTTGCCAGATTTGGCGTGTATTTGTAATCACGTAACTCATCCTATTTCTTGAAGTGGAACTTCGAGAAAAATTCCAGTTTTCTGAAATTTCTGTGATGTTTGAGAAAGGAATACCAGCTTTTCCAGTAAATGATTACCATGTCAATGTGTTAGTTGAATCCAATTCTCGATTGAGTGAGTCGAAATGATAATAATTTGTACAATACTACCATATATTTCGCCACTAACTACTTACTGAGAGAGTGATGGATTATATAGATGTTATAAAATTTATGTGATCAAAACAAGTCTCTTGATTTGGCCCCAATCTTCTCAAAACTGTTTTCCTGTCCACTTATAATTATGATAATGATGAAAATGTATAGTAAGTTTGTAATTTCGATCGACCAACAGATTTGGAAGATATGCCAACATTCTTCAAAAATAATTTTCAGAACATACACTGTCCTCTTAATGCCCTTCAGCAATCGACATACTTTTCCTTCCATGTCGTTTCAACGTGGTCATTCTGACTCCATCCTTCATCGGAATAGTTTTGGCTTCTTTGAATAGCTGGAACCGAGATATTTTGCAATGATGAACGGAATATTTTCGAATGTGTTTTTCAGCTGGCTGTATGTTACAATGACCTTTTATGGTTGAATAAACGTATTTTTTTCTGAATAACCATGTCTCTTGATAGAATCAAACGTTAAAGAGAAAGAAACCCAGGCTGGTAGACCATGGTAGAATGGAACCTTGAGAATTTCAGGTTCTATTCTACCACATTTTCATCTGGTCTTTACCAACAATGATGAAAACGCATTTTTGATCGATTTTTGTATATCACCCTTAACAGAATTAGTGGTAATTAGCGATGTTGATATTCTCATTTGTATCGAACTCTTCTTCATCAATGAACTTCTTGAAAAAATGGTTCAATAAGATGGTTCAGAAGTACAAATTTTTCTCCATTTTGATTTTTCACCTTTGGTAGCTTGTAAAATTTGACCCAATCAATAAATACAATACGAATTCGTTGGCAACAGTTATAAGCTAAATTTTATAGAACGAAAATGTTGAATTTTCGAATTGTGTTTAACACCTACATAATAATATGTATATATTACATATGTTACATCAGAATTGGAAACAACTTTCATCCATCTGTTTATTTAATGAAAAGTATTATGAAATTAGGTGTAAAAAATAAATCGCGAGTGACTTGATTGAATAAATTCTCATCAACACTATTTTAGGAATGTTAGATTGATTGTTTTTTCTAGACACAACCATTGGCTTGACAATAAACAGCTTAGATACTAGTCATTTGTTTTGTTTAATAAACAAATTATCAAAATGAGCACTATTTCATTGAGAACATGATGATATTGATATTGGGTGTCCTGCATTAAATTCGGCCTGTATCACGGTTGACGAGCTTTAAAATCATGAATTTTGAGAAAATTTAAGATGTGCGACAAAGAGGTCCAAGTGAGCTGTCCTGTATGATAGAAAATAAAGCAGCATTGCATGTGTGCATGTTATTTGTTCGTGTGATATAAAAGGACAGCGATAGCCTAGTGAATATTAAGCATTATTTTGGCTTCTCTTTTCCTTCAATTTATATTGCCGTTTTTGCTACAACTGAATCATATACGAATATTATATTTCATTCGCGCTCTCGAAGTAAACTGATGAGTATCACTTACTCTAAGACTAAGACTAAGACAGACTGAGACTGAGACTAAGATTAAGACTAAGACTAAAACTAACTCCTCTACCATGATCTACAAAGTCCCAACAGAAAATGATGTAATATTTTCTTACTATGGAAAAAGCCAAGTCGGTCTTATTGATAGGTGCAGTGTCTGTTGACGGAATATCTATTTATGACGACTACAAAAAAAACAATGTTTCTCTTTTCCCTTCAACTAAATTATTTGTTGAAGAATGTCTTGGTTACTACTGGACATGTTTTCACATTTGTCGTAGTTGTATTGTTATTTTCTTTGTTATGAATGAGATTTTTCAAGAATACATTATGTGTATTCATTTATTCATTTCGTTTGGAGTAAATGCTTTGAATGCAGGACGCCTATGGCACTACTATATATGGATATACTGCTGTCATTTCTGGGCAGACTATAAGGCATAGTATCCAATTGAAATAACTGAAACCCATACGTACCACTGCTGAATAGGTATAATTTTTTTTCAATTTATGTGTTCGTTGATGACTGTAATTACCATATGTGGGCCGGATGTCAAATATTTGAAGAAAGGAGACAATTCGAAAAATTAATAATGGACGACACCAACATTATTTTCGTTTCCGGAAAATATCCTTGCCCTCTGGTCGTTTCACTTCCTTATTTGATCGTGAGAGCAATCTGGGACAGATGCCATTCAGGCAGTTTTTCATTCACAGTTTCACTTCTCAAAACTTCTAGCGGTTCACACGTCTTGCTTGTCCGTTTTTCCATTCACATTTCCTGCTCGACCTCCGTATAAGGCCGGTGTCACTAATGATGACACGATAACAATAACAATAATAACAATAGCTGAACCAACATACAATGATAGGTCAATACCGAATAAGTTGCTTATTAGAAGGAATTTTGAGCGCCATGTTTTTCCACGATTTTAAGAATTGAATTATATAAATCATTCGAGAGAAAATATCTGGCTATAAAAATCTAGGTGGGTCAGAACTCACCATACTTCTTCTTTGCAACGCTGTCAATTACTCTAAAATAATGCGCAGTTTGTACTAGTCTATTGATAAGACACTATTTGATATGGAGGAAGTGCCGCGTGTAATTGCAATGCTGAATCGGCTTCTAAGGTACGGATCTCTTCATCGCACATCTTGACTTGCATCAAAATTTTGCTCTTTAAAGGTCGCTGAACGTTATTCAGGCTAAATTTTTGGCCAAATACTCTATAACATGTGTTGACGATGAAAAGGCGCTGATTTTGAAATGAGAATACTTGTTTGAACAGATGAGTGTGAATTACCTGCAATCATGATATCAAAAATCATAAAGATATTGCCGTCAACCACCATATCCTTGAATATTTGGAAGGCTTCAACATCTTTTGTAATCATCAATATGAGTTTCGGAAACAAAGATCAACAGGCGACCTTCTATCGTATGTCACCCATAATTTGAATAACGCATCCGAGGAACACGGAGAATTGAGAGCTGTTGCCCTGGATATTTCTAAGATCTTCGACCGTGTGTGTCATGGGGTTTTGCTAACTAAACTTCGAGGTTATGGCTTGTCAAATCATTTCTGCTCTCCAGCTTCCTGAAGGAACGTTCTCTGTAAGTGGACGTTGATGGATATCTCTAAAATACTTCCGCCATAAATGCTGGTGTTTCCCAGGGATCCATTTTGTCTTCAACCTCTCTTTTTTTGTATATCAATGACTTATTGGAAAAAACCAAGAATCCAATATATTGCTTGGCTGACGACAGCACAATTGTCTCGTCATTTCATTTGGATTCCAGGACATAGACTGCAGATGCACATCTTCACCGGCAGTAGAAGGTTGCATATCTTAATGAGGATCTAGAAGTGATTTCGAATGGGGTGAAAGTAACCAGGTTCAATTAAATGCCACATAAACTCAGGCATTTGTTTTCTCCAAAGAGATAAATGTCTCCAAACCAGATATAATGATACCAGGACAGATAATTTTGCTCGCTGCTTCAATAAGTTTGTTGGACACCAATATTTCTTGGCACAATTATGTCGCTGGAATTGCAAAGGAATCTTTTCAAAAGCTCGAAACACTGTTCCGAACTAGAAAACTGTACACACCTCAGCAATTTTTGATGCTTTATGGAGCTCAGATCAGACCTCCTTTGGAGCATTGTTCTCATACATGGAGCTCCGCCCCTAAGCATCCTGAAGCTGCTGGGTTCCATCCAGAAAAGAGCCATCCGCCTAATTGGTGACGCGAACATCATTTGCAAACTTGATAGTCTGGAACATCGAAAAAAGGTTGGAGATTTATTTCTCTTCTATAGGTACTTTCAGGAGAAGTGCTCAAGTGACTTGGTACATTTGATTCCACCAAGAGCGGTAATATCAGATATACAGATATACGCGACGGATTGTGGCTGCTCATCATTTTGAGGTTCAACTCAGTACACTTCGAACTTTACTGTTTGGGAACTCTTTCATTTGGGTAGCTGCGTTTATGTGGAATAAACTTCCTGAGAACGTTTTTTCAAATGGATTTAATCTCCAGCGTTTCAAATCCCATGTGAATTGCTACCGTACAGGCACCGCTCTAAGAGCGCCTTGAGGATTCTTCTGTAGTGCTTGTGTTTTGTCCTTTTAAGGAAGTCCATGATTTGGAATGATATTACAATTGTTCACTAAACGAATTAGTGAAGTGTAATGATATCTGGCTTATAGTCTGGCTAAAATTTTTTCATTCAGCCCACTCGCTCACACTATGTCCCAATAAGTTTCAATCGAAATGCTGAAACACGAATAAAAGTATTGATATCCAAATGAATTTTTTCACATTAAAAGAGACTGCAATATGAAAACAGAAGTTTTTCATATTATTCCATATTCATGAATGATATGTGGTTCTTCTGTAATAAAAAAATAGAAATGAAAATTTCATAAGGTGAGAGTACTAGTTTGCAGAAAAGTTTTAATTTTTCTTCCAATCAGAAATGAGGATTGAAGTTCATTATTTCAGATTGTACTGCTCATTCATTTTGTACATAGAAAATTGCCCGAACCAAGAAAATCTGAATTGGTTTTCATGAATATGGTACGTAGAATATAGTAGACTGAACTACTGGTGAAATAATGAAAGGATGGTGAAATAATTTCAGATCATAAACAATATTCACTTCTCTAATCTCTTGAATTGTTCAATGAACTGATATAGGTACCCCAATTTCAGAGTATATAACTAATTTCAACAAACTTATAGGGGGTCTGTTCATTTCGGATAATTCTTTTCGATGTGGCTGCCACCTTTCATGGCTCAGTCACTGGTTGAGACGCTGGGCCAGAGAGAGTCTGCAGTCACACAACACTCCCATCGAGACTGCTATGAAAATCAACGAAGTCATAAGAGAAGCAACCTGTATAGATGTCGCCACGGAAGTACGTATTCCAATTGTTCAGTTACAGCCAGAGGACATGAGTTGTCATGCCAGTGCTCTTAGTGATTCGGGACGAACAAATGAGATTTCTGTTGTGTTCTTTTCATTATTGTTCATTATTGAATTGATTAGGTAGTAAACGTGTATTTTTCAAAGATACGACTGAAACAAATATTTGTGATGAGAACAACCTAATGATACCATATAGGTCTCTTCAGAGTTATGACCTCTTTGGCAGTATTATGATGAGGAAATCGAAAATATTTAGAACTTTCAGAAGTGAAGTTTTTTGAAAACCAAATTTTTGTGAGCGCAAAACCTCTCGAAACTGTAAATACCTCAAAATAAATTTTCTACTTTCCGATCGGGTAGTCAATAACTTGGGTTCTTTTACGTAACGTATCAATCGAATGAAGGACAAAGAATATGAACTTTGATAGCAATTTCAATCAATATTTCGGAGAGTATGATATGACCAATTTTATGTGATAGTTATTCGTCAGTCATCGTTTTTGTTAACACTGCATATTTCCTAGTATCTTCATTAAATTGTCAAAGCCGGAAAAATAGTTTTTGTATTAAATTCATCTTTATTTGTCATTTTCAAATCATTATTTGAAATAATGATATCGGAAAATTATTCAACGATTCAATAATGAGGGGGAGTCAAATTCTTCGAATGAAAATGAGATGCTATATTCTGATTTTTCATAATTTATTGTTAGGAAAGAAACGTAATTAAAATTATATCCGATTTCAGAATGAATGAGTGAAGTCATGAAAATGGTTAATCTCTTATTTTTTTTTTAAATATTAGGAATTTGTATTGGCATTGGCTTCGTTTTGAAGTCAATGAATTGTTCGTCGTACAACTTGTTACTTCATCAATAATATATCATTTTCACATTTCTAAAATATTTCAAATCGCTGTGAAAATTAGGGAGATAATAATTGTCGTTATTTATTATAAGTGATACTTTGGAAGCGACATTACTTCAAATTCTAGAAATATGGTCGCCTAACGAAAGATGTTAAATTTTATGTTACTGTTTGATGAATTAATGAAAAATTGTAAATAATTTTAACTGATACAAATTCTCATATGGAAAAATTGTAAATTAACTCAAAGAACTGTAAAAATATTATATCAAACCAACTAAGCTGAACAGATCGCATTGTGAAATATGGATGTAAATATGAACACATCTTCGAATATGTGTTGAGGATAGAGTTATCAAAAATGTAAATATTCAGTGAATAATCAATGCTCAATTAGAGAAACTGTCCAAACTGCACTATGGTTATTTGTTGGAGTAGTTTTTTGTAAATGAAAGAGAAATAATAAAAAGTTAACTTTTATCAGTTTTTCATTTCAGCTCCCACAATTTTTCATGAACTTCGGAGGTAGTGAATTAATAAGTGAAATCGAATATTTTCATTAGTATGACTTTTTTCTTGTCAATGATGTTACTGATGGACTCATATGGAATATTTCTTGTGATTTTATTAACAGAAAAATATTTTTCATTATCAACGTGTACATTTTGCGGAGTTGTGTGCAACGGCACACGATTAATTATTGAAAAATAAGGAAAAACTTTGCCGAAGCCAAGTTCGGAGGTGAAAATATATCAATGCCACAAAATGATACCCAAATTTCACGATTCATACCGATTCACTGTACAATTCACCAAGAACATTTCGTTACAAAATATTTGAAATATCCTGATATTATACAAACAGTGTTACAGTTTGTAAATTACATTCGCACCAATGCAATAAATCATGCAATAATCAAAAATTTTCTCGAAGAATTAAAGGACGACGAAGATGACTTTAATTTCTTTTGCATTGTTAGATTGTTATCTAGCTACAACATATTGAATCGTTCTGTAGATTTGTTTGATCCGATATCTGCATTTTCGAAAGGAAATAACCTATTCAGAATTAGACGAGGACAAGTGGTTACAAGATATTTTTGATTGGTGTCATGGAACATTTGCAAACATCGAATTTACAATTGCACGGGAAAGGTAAAATAATATCTGGCCTCTCACAGTGTATATTTAGTTTTCGAACAAAATTACAACTTTCTCAAGAAGACATCAAAAATAAAACATTTTCCTCGAATTATAAAAATAAACAAGAAAAACTCAACGAGTATATGAAAAAGCTAGAAGAAATGTTGACGGCATTTCAAAATAGATTTCAGAACTTGAAATATTTTAATATATCTCTTGATTTTCTTCTGAATCTATTCGAAGTTACCATAATTCAAGGTGAGTTTTCCAGTTTGAATATAATTATGACCCAAAGAACATCTGGAGAATTACAATTGGAAGAGATGTAAGAAGATCAAGCTCTAAAGTTGAAATATAAGTCTAAAGTTGAAAAAGGCTGCTTGTCGAATTATTTTAATATCCGGAACAACTTACTCATTTAAATCATTTTATTACACTTTGAATTCTTGGAATCAAAACACCGATCAGTATTAACTAACTGATTCTCAACATTTTGAAGAATTGCTGAGAAGTACTGTCGGCAATTAGTCACTAAATTTTAAAGAATTATCAAGAGAAGTGAAATAAATGTGATAAATTTTCAATATTTGAATTCAATACCCATATTTTGTACTTTTATTTATATGTTTCCATTAAATATAATTTCAATAAATTGATGGATGCAGCCGTTACTAAGTGGTGAGAGATCATCACAAAAAATGAGAAATGAGAATTTTCTGTTTTTTACCACTTTTATTCGTAACTAAAGTTACTGCAGTTTGGTCCTATAAGGAAATTTTAGAACTTTTACATTTCTCATTTTTCAAAATATAATTTCTGAGAAAAATGTTCTCTACTTTTTTTGCATGCCCTTCAAATATGTTTTTTATTAGCGGCTCGTGAAAAATTCCAAATTAAAAAAAATAGCTCGGACTTTCAAGGTGCTTGGCCACTCCTGCCGTATATGTATTCGAGCTTAGTGTTGAAATATAGCGAAATGACGAACCAGTGGAAAGTACAGTACAGTCGCTTGCGCACAGCAACTCGTCACCATTGCATACATCGACACTCCAGTAATCGATTTCAAGTGCGGCTATAGATGTTTCACATCAAAACTGAAGATTATTTTCGAATCACTGTTTTTATTCCACAGATGAATATACATATGTGATATAACAAATATAACATTAACTAACATCAATTGTTTGATTTCATTTATTATGGTGTACATTTTTCTTTTATACAAACATTGTGATAGAGTTCTATTTGAATATATGACGATATATTTGAAACTTTTATGGTTTGACTTGCTACAAATATTTGTTCAAAGGTATCACGTGCCCAGTAAACTATTTCATTCGATTCTATTCTGTTGTATACCTATCTATTGTACAATGTCAAACCCTGACTTTACCGTGGCTGAAATCTCCTACTACAGTTTTCAATTACATTCAGTGCTGAATTTCAATTTTTCAGTTCATCATACATTTGATCTGGAATATAATGACGATTGTGGATTTTTCATCCTTAGACTGAATGCATAATCCTTTAGCAACATATTCCTCACTAATTTTTGAAAATTCCGCAGAGCATTCAAAAAAACTCGAATTCAATAATCGATAAATGATATTTAGCTAACAACTGTCTTTTTTGTGTTGAAAAATGATGGAACTAAAAAAAAATATTGACGTGTTGAATACTTCAGGAGTTCTGATGTTATAGCTTCAGAGGAAATAATAGCATCTCAAGATAGCCATTCTTTCGAATTGTTTTCTGTTATATTGGTATTCTCAAATATTCAGTATATCCCTATTTATTGTATTCATTACCTCAAATAAACTTCGTTACCGATATAAGTATATCCTTCCCACAAAATGAAATGTTATTTCTGATAGTATTCGAGTAGTTTTGTCTACTTCTACCAAAGTAAGAGTAGTAAAACAACTACGGCTACAGTAATCATTTTCTCTATTCCCTACATTTCGGGAATGTAGTGAGACAACAACATTTTCATTTCAGAAATCGTGTAACTTGTATCAAATCTCGAAAATTTTGAAAAATATTTTTTTTGGATTCATCGCGATTTTGTGACATAAATTATAAATAATATTAATTCTACATGACGGTTGATTGTTGATCGCAGGCCCATTTTTCCTCCTTTTCTGAAATATTGAGCCATTCATCAGTACTATTCGAAGTGAGATATTTGATGGACTGTCACGGTGATCAACAGGTATAGCGCCTTAATGTATTCTCGGCTATATAGCAAAATGGAGCAAGGGAAATGTAATCACGCTTTAACCAAAAAAGCTCTTAGTGGTTGCTTACCAAACACGGATTGTCACTTTTCAAGGGATTGCCGTGTCGAGCAGTATAGCAGAAAATGATAAAATATGGAACGACGCATATTGAACACCGTTCTGATAAGTTGAAATGGATGTTTTATGTTTCATTTTCGACGGAAACAGTTAGAGTACGAAAATTTTGGTGTGTGTGCTTTCTGGTAGTATTATGCCGAATATTCCGTGAGTGCTGGTGAATTTTTCTTACATATTCCATCCCGGTGAGAGAATGAGAGAAAAAATTTTCAGCCGTCACGGAACGCCTGGCAGATGTGGAATATCAATAATAACATTTTGTGACTCCTGTGATGATTGTTGAATACTGAAATATTTATAAAAGGAATGTAATTGAAATATATATGAGAAAATTTCAATGAGGCTTCAATATACTAGTAAACACATAAATCTTAGCTATTGCAATACTTATAGTACTATAGATCTTGAAATTTGAATATCAATGATAGATGTTTCAATATGAATTCAACCATTATTGGAAAATTTATTGATTTTTTGAAATTTCTGTTGATAACAAATAAAAAAACATTCGTGCGCTACTCGCCATTGGCTGATTTTGAAGTAGTTTTTTTCAGTTTATATGAAATTTATTCTTCAAGCGAGTGTTTCGGTGCATTATTTTCCATGGAAATGAAATTTGGGTTACTAAATGATCAATTATGAAATAGTGTATGCTTATATGAGGATTGTGTAAATTCCAATCTACCAAGAGAGTAGATTTTACATTTACTGAGCCTTAAGACAGATCAAATATACGTTGGCCTAAAGCACAGATAAATGCACACTCTAATTATAAAACATAAGAATATAATGAACTTACTGATTACTTGATAATGTGAATGTAATTTCGCATGAAGCTGCTCACTTTCGCTTTCTAAATGATCACTGTCAGGTGTATTTTATTTTCAATTATTCTCAAAAATTTTTCATTCAGTAAAACACCGGTTATGTATACTATAGGGAACACAACTGTATACACTATAGGAATCTGAGCTCAATGTGATGAGAGAGATAGCGTAATGCCGAAACAGTGGGAAGAGAATCGCATAGTAGCTTGCGCTTAGCGACCCATCGCTAGACGAGCAATCGGTTTTACGCATCAAAAGATTGGGTGGAGAAGAGAGTGTTTCCAATTTGAAATTATTGAGACATGAGGTTTCCAAAATATTTTCCATTGGTGAAAAAACAGAGTCGAAATATAAGGTAACATGAATAGTTTGAAATGATCGAATGAGTCAGTTGGTGAAAGAAAAATAATGCAAAAAATGTAAAAAAATATACAGTGAATGTGAAATGTGGAAATAAGAACGCTCACTTGTGATCGAAACATTGTGAACCGAATCAGAATGACAAAAATAAAACGAATACTTTATCAAAATTACTACGTAAACGATGTCCAATAGACACTCAATCTCACGTTCGCAGTCAAGCACTGATTTTGAAGAAGTACTCGCTCTGATTTTACGCAATTTACTTCAATCGAAGACCGTCTGACCGGCACTGAAACAGCTCTATGCCATCGAGTTGAACCACATGCTGATGAACTAGGACCCTAATTTGTCGATTGAAGGTTTTTATAGAGACATGTTGTAGAATTGGCGCAGTGGTAGTGCGCCCGACTCATGATCGGAAGGTCGTTGGTTCGATCTCAGCCTCGATCAGATATTTTTCTCGAGATAATTTATCTGGTTGAAGCTGGGATGATTCTGCAACCGTGTTTGGAATCACACGTAAAAAGGTAAGGCCTCGTTAGTTTTCAGCTCGCACAAGTTTTTCAACTTCTGAGAGTTATCGTTCGTATGGAGGTGACAGCTCATAACAAAAAAAAACAGATTTTAAACCGATTTATACAGATGTATTCGAATTGTGAATGAGCTGTAAAATTATTAATCAATGAATAGATAACCAAGTGCAAAATTAGGATCAGCTTCCAAAACCTATATCATTTAAACTACATCAGTTTCAATTGAAGAACTCAAAAATCTCGTTGTCACATAATATCAAATTGGCAGTAATTTGAAAGCAGGCTGAATTATTGTAAAAACAATGACTGAAATGATGCTAAATGTTCACTGTGAGGGCAAGAACTCGTTTTGGTTGATTCCCGGTTTTGGCCGTGGTCTTCTTTGTTTATAATATTTAAACGTTTTGACTGCAACTGCGGCAGTCATCTTCAGTAGCGTGGTCGGAGTATTGTTTTTGACGTGTCAACTGAAACTGTGTCATTTATAGTGCTGATTTTTCTCCCGCGATGTAGTTGACTTGGCTTCGTTTTAGCGCTTTTCAGTGATGTGTGACATATCGTCGGTAGATTCTCTCTTCCTTTCTGTTAGAGTTCTCTTGGTGTTTATGTATTTCTATTTCTCCTAAATACATTCTTGTTGAATAATGATTGGACGTTGCTCAGCCTCTCGGTATTTTCGAACAGGATCTTGTGTTTCCCATCGAACAGTGCATGTTCAGCGACTGCAGACTTCTAGGTCTATCCTAATCGGCAACTCCGCTTGTACTCGAATAGGCACCCACCAATGCTTCTTTTCGTCTGACCGATATAGACTTTACCACAGTTACATGGAATCCTGTAAATTCCCACTGATTTGAGTAGATCTCTGCTGTTTTTTGCTGATTTCCGATATTTCGATAATTTCTCCGTTGGTTTGAAGACGGTATGAATTTTCTCCTTCTTTAGAATTTTTCCAATTCGGTTGGTGACACCTTCTGTGTATGGCAGATAGACGGTGCCTTGGGGTTGATCCTCACTGGTGTTTCTCTTCTTCTCCCTTGGTCACGTAGCGCGGATTATATCGTCTTTTGTCGTAGCCGTTCGCTTGTAACACAGTTGTTAGATGTTTTATTCCGTTGTTGACGTACCTTTCTTCGTATATTCTTAAAGCTTCGTTCACTGGGGTGTTGATGACGGTTCTTTTCTGTTTTGGATGATGGTTAGATCCATTATGTAGGTATCGATCTGTGTGTGTGTGTGTGTTTCCTTCCTGTACACTTTATGGCCTATTAGTTGATAACCTTCCCTGATGACTAAATCATCAAGGAATGAGATTTGGAGGTTTCCTTGTAATTCCATGGTGAACTGGATTTTTGGATGAAAGCTATTCAGATGATTCAGGAAGAATATAATAAAAAAATGGTTTATGGCTGAGCTACAAAAAAAAATATGAAAAAACTTTTTTGATTCCTTCAAGAATCCACCATTTTTCAATTGGCGCCTTCACCAAAAATGATGTTTTGCTTGTGTGAAATGTGATTAAAAGTTATAAACATACCTGTGGACAATCCCTGCGTAGTATCAGACAATAGTGCGGAGTATGAAATACAACTGGGACATGAAGCTACTATTTATGATCTGGGGAGATTGTGTAGAAGTCGGGCAACTGACTTTTCTACTCGAAGTATTCACCGAAATGTCAGGCATCGCATTTACTTACAGCTATGTATAAAAATTATCCGATAGTGCGTCTGCTTTTTGGGGATTTGACGTTGCTAGCCATCAAACATACATTTCAGCAGTTCGGACTTCCATTGACTAAAAATTTGTAAAATGATTTGAAATCCCTGAAATAAACAATATAATTGAAATTTGAAAGAATAGCTATAAATGGCAAATATATTAAGCAAAAAACTTGAAAAGAATTCACGGTGAAATAAAATACAAATGAAAAAAATGAATAAATAAAATAAAATAAATTAATATGATTAAAAGTTGAGTGATTTCAAACCACGTTACTTCACGACGTTTCGATTGTTAGTA
>WOGR01000650.1:0-23705 GCA_015342045.1 Leptinotarsa lineolata | reverse complement strand
TCACCAAGGACGGATAAAGCATTCAACAATACTTGCAAATAATAAAATTGTTTTTTCAAAGTAGGTGTTCTATTCGGGCAAAGTATCGTGCTTCTCGCCCATTTTTCGGTCGCCTTAATCGTCCTACCGAGAGGACTATTCGCAATGTGGTGGTTAACCACCGCATTGCGAATATATTTGAGTCCACTGGTTCAGTAAACGATCGACCAACACCCGTACATTGACGAAACGCAAGATCTGCCAAAAACATTGCCGTTGTCTGTGAGAGTGTGCAGAAGAATCCGAAGCAGTCAATTTTGTGTCGCTCACAAGAACTCGACCTTTCGCAGACCACAACTTGGCGAATTTTGCGCCGTGACTTGGGCCTGTACCTGTACATAATTCAACTGACTCAGGAACTGGAGGTAAACAGCCAATAGACTCTCAATTAATGCATGATATAAGATTTTCATTTGTTGTTACGTTAATATATTTTCAAGGTATCTGAATTTGTGTAATATTATTCGAAGCTTTCTGCATCCATAGTTCATATGATTATTCCATTTCAGATTCGAGTCTATTATCACACCTGAATATTTCACCTTGTTTTCAGGGTGATTGTTATGGTGTTTTCCACATGTTGAGATATTCAGTGAGTTGAACGATGCCTTACTGGATTTGCAGTGGAATGTTAGATAGAAAGTCTTTTCTAAGTTTATAGTGATTAACTTGCATTCCAACCAGTTTTTCATTGATAGAAAGTCATTTTCAATAGTGTTTTTCAGTTCGTCCCATGTATCCGCCCTGTAAAATATTGCAGTGTCATCAGCGAACCCTATAATATCACCCTTGCTCCGTATGGCGAACATTCCGCTTATGTAAATATCGAATAAGATAGGGCCTAGTACTGTTCCCTGCGGGATACTATAACCTATCTTGTTTCTCTCACTTAGTACATCATCTACTTTCACAGACTGGTTTCTATTATTCAGATAACTTTTAAAGAGATTCAAGCTATTCTTTCTTATGCCAATATCTTCCAGAGTCTGAATCGGTATTGTTCTAACATTTCGATATAAAACCTCAACTCATTCGAAAAGGTATTGGGTACAAGCTAAAATTATGCTGTGCTATCATCAGATAAATCTGAAGAATCTTTGTTGAATGTTGTAATTGAAAGTTATACAATGTCCTCCATTAAGTGGTTCAATTTCCACATGTTGTTCTTTTCTCTCAATCCTTTACATGTGTTTAATGCCTCAATGGCAATAATAAGGGTGCAGATACAGAACAATAATATTTTGATTCTATGCCATCTTGTCGACACATAATACGTGCAACAACCTTTTTTTTTAACATACTATAACATATCCAATCAAACAAATTTTAGCTTCGATTTGATGACAACTAAAAGATATTACTATTCAAGTTTTCCGTGTGTGAATAAACAACACTATCATTCAGTAATGCGCAATAGAAGTTCCATTTATTCTGAAAATGTTTCGATCTAATCGCACCTGGATTGCTATCTATCACTCTTTGCTATCATGGACTATGTCTATTGAATAAACCGTTTTTTCCGAATTTAACCGCATCAGTCTGTATTACATTCTTTAAGAAATTCTGCTGACCAAAATATTGTGTTGAAATAAATTTTCGAAAGTACACACGTTTTTGAAAATCGATTTCTTTCAAATTCTGAATAGTAAAGAATAGTTTATATTTGTATCCATGTTAATGATTGAACAATTTTCACACTGAACTTTATTAAAAACGCGTTTCACTCCACAGTAACTTTTTCAGTTCAACTGAACATTAATTTCTATGAAAACCATGCATTTTAAGTATAGGGGATCTAATTGAAAGTGCTCATGATTTCTAATGGTAATTGTGATGGAATAAAAAAAAAGTTCAATTTCAGCCAAGTGTGATTAGATGTCTCATAACAGGAACAAAACAAAATATAACAGAAATGAAAAATATATTCAACTGAAAATTGAAATTTTTCATATTGAATGTTAAATCTTTCGAAAACTATGCAAGATAGGTAAAAAGTATGTGATATGAAACAAGTCAAGAAGTTCAAGTCTACTTTGGGTTCAATCGAAAGTATTTGGAATATTTCAGTTGAATTTTTATCAACGTCATTCCCATATCACCAAATTTGATTATTTCAAATCATATAAAGAAACAATTTGTTTAGACCAATTTCAAACTCCCTACACTGTAGGTTAATGAACTGAAACCTATGAGAAAACAACTGCCACCCTGGCTAATGGCACGAAGGGCGTTGGGTTATATCCGACAGATGTCAGTGCAGAAATCTTCACTGAAGTATTTCCTGCATATGTTGTTGGCGATACAACTGCCCGAATGGATTTTCAATTATTGAAGGGGCTCTCTTGCAGACTGGTTTCGGGCTAATTGGTCTCTCGTCAGTGCAAGATAGTGGCCATCATCAATATAGAGTCGATGATATTCCATAATTAAAATTTGAATTCCTTTCAGCATATCATTTCTCGAACTAAGCTGAAGCGAACAATAAACAACATGTTTGCCCCATGTTTCCATAATTAAAATTTGAATTCCTTTCAGCATATCATTCCTCGAACTAAGCTGAAGCGAACAACAAACAACATGTTTGCTCCACCTGGTAAACGAGGTACTAACCAATACGCATATCCGAAATTCGCACAATTTCTCGTATAAGGAAAAAAAACTTTCCACATACAGTCAGTGGGCATACTTAAAGACTGGCTATAAATCAAATCATATAAAGGAACAATTTTTTCAGGCCAGTCTCAAATTCCCTACACTGTAGGTTGATGGACTGACATCTATCAGAAAACAACTACTCCCCAGGCTAATACCACGAAGAGCGTTGGATTATATTCGACAGGTGTCAGTGCAGGAATCTTCCCTGAAGTATTTCCTGCATACGCTGTTGGCGACACAACTGTCGGAATCAATTTTCAATTATTGAACTCTTTGTTGATGATGGCCACTACCTTGCACTAACAAGAGGTCAAATAGCCCGAAACCGGTCTGCAAGTGTACCCGTTCAATAATTGAAAATCGATTCCGGCAGGTGCATCGCCAACAGCATATGCAGGAAATACTTCATTGAAAAAACCTGTACTGACACCTGTCGGATATAATCCAACGACCTTCGTGGTATTAGCCAGGGGAGTAGTTGTTTTCTGATAGGTGCCAGTCCGTTAACCTACAAATTGTTTATATGATTTGAATTATAGCCAGTCTTCAAGTATGCCCACTGACTATATGTAAAAAGTTTTGATTATTTTTCACACTTTTCGCTAATTCTATCGATGCAGTTCCCGTAGTCACCTTGTATAACGGCGACTTCGCCACATCTTAAACTCAGTTGAGTGATAGTAATGTACACAAGCAAGTTGGGTTGAAAATAGTGACAGTTGGGTCAACGGATTATTCAATTCAAATTGTTTCAAATTGATTTTTGGGATATTGATTGATGAATAATCCTAGAGTATTATCCTGTGGCTGATAAAATTGTAGCTGGTTTATTTTTACAGTCAGTTGTCATTGGAACTTCTATATCTGATGCTGGACCTGTAACATATGGAGTTTCACAAGATCCATTTCTCGGATCCCTACTGTTTCCAGTGTATATAGCAGATTTTTACCAAAGTATGGGGAATAGTACAACGCATAACTTCAAACTTACAATGATTTTTGGTCCCAAGTCAAAGCGTGGACAAATTTGCCTGAACTATAACATAAACTCAGCTGGAACTGTGCTCGAAGTCGTTGAAGTCTCTGGAAATTTGAGATTATGGATTGATTCCAATCTTAGGTTCACTAAACATATCAGTCACCTCTATCAAACCTCATAGTTGTACTACGATAGCTATACCCCAATAAGAATATCTCACCCACTCAACTTAAGCTGGAATTATATGAGAGTCTAGTGATGTCCTGCATTATTGGCCTGCATTATTTCAAGCCGTAACGAATTGAGAATTCTTGTATTTGATTTGCATATGGAATTAGAAGATTTTATCACATTAGTGCAAGTTTGCAGAATTCAGATGGCTCAACCTCGAAAAAATGCGTAAAATTCATTTCCCCACTCTTATTTACAAAGTTACTGATCATCCCATGTATTTACCCAGAAGGCTAATAACAATTCGTATCCTGAATCAAGTGAATACTAGAAAGTGCAACTTTCTACTCGTACCTAATTATTGTACTGCTCAATTTACACGAAGTTTCTCTTACGTCTCTTCAAAAGAATATAACTCCCTTTCTAATGAATTCTGAGTTCACTCACTGTCAAACTTAGATAAAAAGAACAAGAAGAAATTGCAAGTTTCACACGTATCACAATATTTATTTTGTTGAGTATTTTGTATGCATGCACTACTTTTTGAAAATAATGATATACATAGAAACCATTCATTTATAAAATAAATTTAAATTTTGATCTAATATTCAAAACATGAATCTGAGATTTAAGAAATTGCTCACTCCCCCACAGCACAAAACTCCCCATTATCGTTCATGAATTTTTTTTTATGTAACTTGATTTTATAAGAAAGTACCCAATGATCTCTTCCGACTCACGATCGAAAGATTGTGGGTACGATCCCGGCCTCGACCAGATATTTTTCTCGAGATTCTTTATCTGGTTGAAGCTGGTGATTCTGCAACCGTATTAGGAATCACACGTTGAAAGGTAAGACCTCGTTAGTCCTTAGCTCGCACAATTTTCTCAACTTCTGAGAGTTGTCGTTCGAATGGGTGTGACAGCTGATTAACGTAAAAACAGATTTTAAATAGATTTTTAAACAGATCTGAAAATTTCAAACAATATCATTTATATTCATGACAAAATTAAATACTGTTTCTGAATAGACTCCCTGGTATTATGAGTTTCAAATGCTGATTATTTTTTTATATATGTTTGTGAAACTCAATAACCCTACATGTCTATTCTATATCTCAAGGAACCAGTCTTTGTGCCATATAATTTTAGATGTGTTTTTAATTTATTAATTCATCTTCTCATATGTACCTGTATGTATGTGCGTGCGTATATCCATAATTGAGCATACGTACATAGGTATACATGTTCCTTGATTGAATGGAAGAGCGAAGTCTACCTATGTCACTAATGGCACTGTTAGAAAATGAATCTTTCCATTTGATATGACCTTTCTCAATTTGTCATTATTTATAATTTTTTAACCTACCAATTGAAATTCGTCATATAAATCATAAGATTCATATAATTTATATAAATTGAAAAATATCTCAGGAACTATCATAGCTACTGCTATGGTAATGGAGGTATGAGTTATATTACCTTTTTTATGACCTTTAAAAAAAAAGCGGCACCTTTTTTTTAAAAGTGAGTGAAAAGCCAAAATGATTCCATAACTGATACTTTTGAATCAATCACAACTGCCTAGATTCATAACTCTGGACCAATCACAGACAAGCAAATTCGTATCTCTACGGTTTTCTTTCAATTATCTGCAATCGCAAGTGAGCCTTGAACAAATTCACAATTCTTTCCAAAATATGTAGTTTCTAACGAAAAGCAGGTGAAAATTTGTAATGTGGCGGAAAATTTATATTTTTTGAAAGTTCGTCATGATAACAAAATAAGAGTGACTAGAACTCTAGGCTAATGTGCCTAAGATCTTGGGTTCAATTTCTGATCAAGTCACATTTCCAATATTTTTCCATTCTGTTTTCAAACTATTTGAAACTGATTGGAATAACAAAAATGGAAAATATTTTTGAAAGTTTTTTAAGTTCACTTTCTGTTATGAAATCCAATGATATTACGCTGATTTTGAATATCTTTCACAAATACATCTTATTATAAAATATTCCTGTTATAAGTCATAGGAGAATTACAGTATTATATACTCGCGAAAAATAGCAATTACTTGCTCGAATGATTAACGACAAACATTATTACACGAGTATACTATGCAATTATCTACCAGAAATTTCTAAAATATAGATAGGCAATTAAAATATCTTCGAGTAAAATTTGAGTAGATGCATAGTGAATAAAGTACCACTGACATCTTACAGGTCACAAACTTGTGCTTGGCTTTTCTATGCATTTCTTAGGAATTTGACGATTTGAATAAATCATCAACTATCAATTTTTTATGAGGGAATGCTTCATCATGGTGAATTTATACATTCTGAAATGTAGGCTAATCAAGATATATCCTCAAATTATGAGATAACACAAAAACTACCCTAACCTTCAAAATTTATATTTTCGAATTAAAATTCAGAGTTATGAATGAATTTTTGTTTGGGTGAAGATTATCAAGGGTCATTATTATTAGTTACTAGCTTCAGAACCCGACTGGAGTTGATATGAGATTGTGTGGTGATTGGAATAAAAATAATATGAAATTTGAATGACAAGAAATCGACTGATCCTGCTTTATATACCGCTACCAATAGGTAACCGCACCCATAATAAAAGTTACAATGATCTGGGATGTTCCGGAATATTCCCGAATGTTGCTGAATATTTTACAACACTCCAGTATATTTCGGTAGATACAAGGAGACTTTCAGTTGTTTTCCCATTTTAACATACCTACAAATCCATCAGAACCAGATTTTCACATATATTTTTTGTTGTGGATTTCAAATGAAATATTACCCGACTTCTGCTATTGAAATTTTTTTAAGGTAGATCTAAACTTCGCTTACCACAAATATCGACAAAAAGTTTCCCTCTTCAATGAGAAAAATGTGGGTTTCTGTGTTTTCCAAAATACTGACACACTTAGTTTTGACTCTGTTTCGTTTTCTTTTAACTAATCAGTTTCCTTTGTCCATTGTCATACACAGTACTGAAATGAACTACTTTTTTGCCAAAGACACTTTTTGGATGTCGTAAATTTAGAAAACTACTTTGTTATTGTTTGAATTTTACCATTTGTATTGTAAATGGAGGAATGGTGAATGATTAATCTGAAAACAAATCTGGAGTTTCAATAAAAATATTCTTATTGATAATTTGTATTTTTTGAATTTAGTACAGGTGAACTCAGACCAAGGACTGCTGCATCTGATATAAGTAATCACGTATCTGAAAGATATAAAAAAAATCATCGAATACAAAATTTTCATTCAAGTTTTCGCATTCAGTCACGGTTTTAAGAAACATCATTTATGGTGGAACTGAATTCACTCCACATTATTAGTCAAATTGAACTGAAATAAGAAATGATGGGGTACATGAAAGCGTTACTCGTTTGTTAAGATTGTTGAAGTAGAACCACACATTTCTAGAATATAATGAAAACTTCCGTCAAGCAGCTAATTATACAAAAACTCCGCCATTTCAATAAAGCTTTCCCATCATGATTAGTTGTTGTATGCAATTATTAGGGTGAATGCAAATTCTCCTGATGGTTTCATTGTTAGTTAACAAAGATTCAAACAATGGCCGTGTTTCGAACCAATGGGGCATGAAGTAACCCTTCAGAATGCTTTGCCATTGGATGCCTCGGGCACAACCCCATTAATTAGTCCCTTTTTCTGCAGTTCTGCGTAATTTGATGCTGTTTTCCTCCATACAGTGCAGTGCTGAACAAAGTTATAAAAGAATAAATATTGAGATAATCGAAGTAATATTGTATTTCGAGATTATTGTGAGTAAACAATAAGCAACGAAGGTTAATTCTTTTGACAACAGTCAACTTCGAAACGGAAATTTTTCAGTAAAGGAAAATGAGAAATAAAGATACTTCACTCATTCAACTTAAAAAATAGGAGATGAGAATGAACGAAACTAATTCAAGGACACATAACGAAAAAAAAATGTCATGATGGAAAAAACATTCTGAAAGACTGAAAGCGTTTTGACGAATTTATTAATGATTTTCAAAATGTAGTGAATGACACAACAACTGAAGAGTAGTCATGTAAGAGTTAAGAAATGAAGAAATAATAACTTAGCAATTCAATTCACTCCAATAATTTTTGATGATAATTGATGAAAGGGAAAAAATTGGAAGATACATTTTCGAGAAGTGAAATATTTGGTGCATAATATTTAGTGTATAATAAATCGTGTACCACGAAATGTGAAACAATCTCCATTGAAAAATATTATTTCCATGAAGGAAATTCCCATATAATTGAAAAAAGTATATTTAATTGTGACGTTGTATATGAAACATTTTTTGAACTGTGATTGTGATGGAAAAATCTGTTTCCAACTGTATCAACAATTGAAAAAGTATGGATGGACGAAGAACTGAAATGCGATTTCGACAGAAAGCCTTCGTATTGAAAACGTTTACAGGAATTGTTCAACGTTTATATTGAATTTAATCATTTTTTAATTCAAACACATGTTTATAATGAGAGGAGTGAAGAATAACACTCCTGAGCTCACTAACGTAGTTCCTGAATATGGCCCGCTAGATCACCCGATATGATGCCATCAGATGTTTTGTGAGGTTTCCTGAGATCCAAAGTATACGTAGTATATTCTAGAGCTTATGTATAGAATAAAATATGTTTATAACGTAATTACCCCAGAAATATTCCATAATGTAGAAAATGAACTTGTAAACAAACTTTTTATTCATCTATTGGAAATACTTTCCCAACGCCAGAACAAAAATACGGTCTCAAGAAACGCGTTTTGCTAACTAAGTTAGCGTCCTCAGGAAATCATTATGACTAGGAGTCATAATGATCTGCTGCGATCATTAGGACTATCGACGTGCGAAACGCGCATCGAGAGACCGTAATTTTGTTCTGGTGTTGGGAAAGTGTTTTCAATAGATTCATTTTACGCCAGAGGTTCCAGTACGAACTATCAAACTTCTTCATTGTCTGGAAGCCAATGGTGAACAATTTGGATGAACTTGAAATGAGTTTTGAATACATTTTTATGAATTATGACATTTATCGTTGTTTTGCAGATTCTTAAGACGAATATAAAACTGCTAATTACTTAGAAAAGGCTGATCGGATTTCTGAAAAATAGAACAGTGTTGGTTAGCAAACGAGTATAATATGACCCACCTTTCTATTTGAAAAACAGTTAGAAGCGCCTTCTCGCTGTAGCTCAAAGGAGGGCATTGTATGGCAATGCCTTTCTTTGTAATCACAATGTTCTACCTTGAAATTACCAAAAACTGAGATAAATTATTATAATTAAATTGTTTGTTCATAGTTTGAGATAAAAAAATTGTAGCGGTAGGTATATAAACTTTTCCGAACATACCACATTTTGTAACATTCATTTCATATTATAATAATTATTTTCTCTGAGTATAGCATTTGAAGCGCCATCACATGAAGCGATGGGTTTATTTAATTATAATATCTATGATGCAGATCGGGATTCCCCGTACCATAGATTGAAATATGGGCTATATTGTAATCTATAGTACGGGGAATCCCCTTTTAAATTAAAATTAACATGAACGATGCCCAATTCACGATGACGTTGATTTTTTGTAGTTGGGTTAAGTGAAGTGTACAGTAAAGAGTGTTTTAGTCAAAAATCGATACAATTGTTATTTTCATTACTATGAATTGAAAATTTTTTGATTTCACGATGGATATACGGCATTTCTTTCGAAAAAACGAAGAGTTGAAGAGCAAATTGATCACGAAGAACCTCACTGCTCTAAACAGGTGGAAGCACAAAATTCAATCGTTACTCCTAGTTCCATGGCAACAGGTTGGTCAACTCATGTTGGTAATGTTAGCTATAGTATTTTTTCTGATATTGCATGCACAAATCGGAGAACCAATAAAGGGCTTTTGTTTCCGATTGGTTCAAGCGTTATAAATGGTTGCAGTACTCTGTCGAGAAAGATGCTGCTTTTTGGTATCCATGCCAGCAATTTTTACCTACTGGAAGCAAACAGACTTCGTACACTTCCACAGGATTTACAAACTGGAAAAATGCCACTGATTCTACAACCGGTTTTCCGAAACATGAAAAATAAATTTCTCATATTCAAGTTAGTTGGCAGGAGAAATTAGAAAGAATATCTACATCTAGCAGTGTTGAAATGTTAATAAATCGAAAAGTATTAGAAAAATATAGGTATTATGTGAAGTCTATCATTGAATTAGCTACGCGTGGAAATTATGTTTTATAAAAATGAAACGGAAAAGGATTGTTTCAGAATTTATTCGAATACACATGTATGAAAGATCTAAATTTGAACGAGGTTCTCACACATATACCACGAAACGCACCTGAAATTAAAAATCAAATAATTCAATTAATAGTTCAATCAGTACGAAGATATTAATGAATCTGACGTGAAATGGTTTACTCTCATGGAAGATGCCACTTTCACGGAATTAACGGTTGATACTCTTACGGGAAATAACATCCACCCCTTTTGTATGCTTAGCCAATGCTATGATGGGGCAAGTGTAATGAATGGGAAAATTTCAGGAGTTGCGACTAGAATTGAAAATAAATTGGGCCGAAAAATTTCTTACGTCTACTGCTATAACCATCACTTGCACTTAATAGTCATCAGAACGATCTCAGAAATGACTTTCATCCATTCATTTTATGACCAATGCATCATGTTACATGAAATCTTTCATAATGGCAAGATATCTGCCTTATAAGGTGGAAAAAGAATTGGCTGACTTCTCGAACAACGCTGGTCCGGACATTTGGCAGTTACAAAAGTTGTATACGATAATTGTTCATCGATTTTGCAGACTTTGAAAGAAATTGAAAATGGCTTATTCAATGGTGATGACGTCGCCGAGAGTATCGGTATTAAAAAAGTTATGCTTGATCTGGAATTCCGAATGGCCAATGTTGTGGCCAAAAAAGTCTTATCCACGCTACAACCCGCAGACGCAGCTTTGCAAGCCCGAAGTTTAGGATTGAAAGACGCCATAACAATCATAAAGTGTGTCGAAGATGAAATTACAAAATTAGGATCAAATCAAATGTATAATCAATCGCCGCAGTCGTCGCTTTAACAAGCGACGACTGCGGCGAATCTGAAAATAGGACACACACCTCGAAGAGGCAAGTAAAAAACCAAATCTGATGAATGACTTTTTGATGTATGGCCCCACCTGTTCCTCCGCCAAACAAAATATAGAAGAGAACGACGAGCCATTTAAGTCTGAGTAGTTCGACATACTAATTGCTGAATTACAAAGAAGGTTTCAGGACAACGAGGATATAATCAATTCGATTGCAAGTCTCGATGAGTTGGATATAGATGAACTGGTTCCACTAATAAAATTGGCTGAGTTTGGAAAAATTTAATAATCAAAATAATTAGTCATGTTCAATTTACAATTTCAACAAATTTTTTAGGTCTGAAAATTACATCAAGGGAAGAGGCTAGTGTGGATTAAGCTTACATGAGTCGTAAAAGGGATAAAATGGAAAATACATTGCAAGTCTTGTTCAGGCAACGAAAGGCGTTCAAAAATACATATGAACTTTTTGCATCTGTGGCGACCATATGATGTAGCATTGCAGTGTGCGAATCTACGTTTTCAATTTCAACTTCAATTAATAGGCAAAATCAGTGGATCTAAACGAAGTTCTTCGCATTTTTAATAACATGGCGAATGATAAACCTAGTCGAAGTTATTAACAACCAAAACCTGTTAACGATGGCTATCCTACCCGTGTCACCGCTCCGAATTCTATTTCCTCGGTAGTAGACCTTACTTCAACGTCTCCAACTCTTGCTACAAAATCTGAATGGAAAACTCACCATGATTCATTGGGTTCGGATCATTTTCCGATATTTATTAAAATAGCAAACAACAGCGATTCAAAAAAAATATTCCTTTTACTATATGGAATGAAAAAAAGGCTAACTGTACTACTTTTCAAAAATGCCTCAACAATAAACATAAAACACAATTAATCACCGAAATATAATTTTTACAATTCATTGAGGACGCCACTTCCGCTGCGGACGCTTCCATACCAAGAAACAGGCCTTTCATACCTACACAGAATGTTCCGAGTTAGTTAAAAGTAGGAAGGTGGCTTTGAGGAATTCCAAACAAATTTCTAATTTAGAAAATTTTATTGCGTATAAAATGTTGAAAGCAAAGATCAAATTAACTTCGAAAGAAAAAGCTAAACATAGTTGGAAAAATACACCTAGAGCGCACATTTGGAAATTTGTCGAAAGTATTCCCAATAAATACAAATTTTCAAATAAAACCATCATCCCCCAAACTTGATAGAAACATCATTTGAATATTTAGCACCCCCTTCTCAAACAATATAGAAAAAGAAATCTACATATCCTCTAAATTAACTTCATTCGAATTAGAAATCGCACCCAAAAATACTTGCAACACTGCACCTGGTGAAGACAATTTCACGTATTATATGATTGGGAACTCACCATAAAAATCTAAATATCTGCTTATTGAAATATATAATCAATGGTGGCAACAAAGCAAAATACCCCAAGCACTCAAAGACGTGATAGTTATATTCATTCTCAAACCTAAAAAAGATCCCGATGACCCCTCATCGTATCGACCGATTTCGCTTTTGTCGTGTCTTGTAGGATTGTAAAGTCGAGATTAGAATGGTTCTTTGAACATAATTCCTCACTTCCTAATCTTAGTACGGATTTCGCAGGGCCAAAGGTACTATTGAGGCATGTACCCAAATCGTTTCAGACATATAGTGTGCTTTCTCAGATATAGGCATTTATGTAAACCCACTATGCTCATGTGACAATTTTTCTGTAGCGGATATAAATCACATCCCAACTTCGAGCTGCATCGGCCGGATTTCTTAAATAATTTGCTCTCCTCGAATGTTTTGTTTCAAACCAATATAAGTCCTTTTAGGAACACTCAATGAAAAAATATACAACATAATTCTAACATTCATAATTAAATCTGAAATATGAATATAAAATATTGTGACTCGATTTATTCCAAAATTTCTGTGGCAAAATAAACTCCGGTTTGATGCTAAGGGGGGAGGGGTATAAAAAAACATGGCGAATTGTAGAATTCAGCTGTTTCAAATGTTTTTATTAATTTTTTAATTATTATAATAAGTTTGCAGAAACAATATAATCTAAATAGTATTTTTAGTCGTATCTATTTACTCGTATCACCCTACCCAACAATTATTTATTACCTCACTCTGATTCAGACGTGCATTACTACATACAAATTTGGAAGTTCAACCATCTCGATCGCTTGTTCCTGATCATTGAGGATTTAATATTTCTTAGATCCATGCTCACGATCTGTCACATAAATTATTTGTCTACGAATAGCTATTGAATGTATATCATTGACGTAAAAGTCGGTGATATACATATTGATTGATTTAGGAGCCTGTGCTTCAAGGACAGATCAATGGGCTCATTCAGGCTAATTAAGTTTTTTATTAAAAATTATATATTATAAAAGTAAATCATCTCCTAAGTATCCCACAAAATTTTTCAGTTTATAGGTCAATTAAAAACTGACCAAGAGCAATTGAAAATGTGAGATCGCCCGCGGTGCATCTTGACGTCACACCAGGCAAAGAGCTTCGAGTGATGGTAACCGGGCCTGTAGTTGGAGATTATTAATCTTTGCCATCGTCGGATTTTGTATCATTTTCTGGTTTGAAAACACCACGTGTTACGTATTTTTGAATTCTTTCGATTTTAAAACAATTTAAAAGTTGAGGACCATTACGTGTTCATTAGAAGACATCTTTAGTAGAACTGATTGGGGTAATTTACCTGAAGTAAATATTTTCATGGTGATGGAATATTTCAATAACAGTAGGGACTACATAAGCGCTGAAATGAGAGGTGTAAGTAAGGAATAATACGGTACCTTGTTTCACCTTAAATATTTTAATATTCATGTATTCTCCTATACTAGAGTATCGATGTAAACAACTGGCTGTTGTTATGTCTATGAATAGAAGAAAGCAGTGCCTGAATACCAGTATACACATTACATTAAAATGATCTTGGCAACAAAAATGCGTCCCCTTGGCAAATACAAAGTCGGCCCTCTGCATAGCGCGCTGCTATAACTTTCATGATTTTGAGTTACTTGGCAGTGAAATAAAAACTTTGTCTGGTGCAGTTACCGAAGAATTCTTGCATTTAGGAACGATGCAATACTTGTAACGTCTTTTTTCAACTTTATTCATATTCACGCAGTTGACACACTGCACTAAACAACACACAACTTGCTTTCTACGGCTTTAGCACACGTATTTCGCTTATCCGCCAGCATTCCCTTGTCGCCGAGTCGACTAATGTGACGCCCCGTTTCGGCGAACGCCACATTCAACTATTAATTTGAGGGGGAAGATGAAGAATTTTTGCAGATGTACTATTTGAAACATAAATACTTTCAAGTAATGAAACAAAAAAAATTGTTAAATGAGCCCATTATAATATTTTTTTACTTCCACCCTACCGGTAACCAATGCTGCCCTACCTCAAATTCGACCCAAGCTACAGCCCTGACTTCTCGATGATAAGTGATGTAACACTGTTGTTTTTCTCATCAAGACGAACACCCTGTTTTCAGTTAGAGACGAATGAATCATTTACCAAACTAAAATCACCAACAGAAATTTTAGAGGCACTTAAAACTACCTGTTACGCCATAACATTTTCTATAAACAACGGATGTTTTAACAGGTCTCATCGTGCGAAAACCATTAATCTTTAAAAGTATCAACACTTGTGCTCGAGATTGACTAGAAATTTAAGTTGTTATTGAGTCTTGATAAATATATTTATTGAGACTGAAACTTACTTAGTTTCGAACTTTATTTGAAAGTACATTCTACCCTCATTGATCACTATAAAAAAACAGTGAACTGATCAGTTATCACATTAAATCATGTAATATTCACATTAACAAGCATTGAATTTGTTAATATATTTTAAACTATAATAAAGCAATAGATGTTTGAATAATAATAACACCACTTTCATTCGAATTCAAATAAAACAAAGTGTGTGTGAGATATCATCGAAATTTTTCATTCGTCCATGACGCTATTATGTGTGGAATATAATATCGTGAAAATATCCTTCACGGCTTCTCTGGGTGGAGCGCATCCGAAAAGTCCAGTTCTCCATGACCCCGGCGTATAAATCAGGCTGAATATGACATGAGTTATGTTGACCTAGAGGACTCTGTGGTTTGTTGCTTATTTGTATACATTTGCGACTTAAGAAAACCCCACATAAAAATATCTAACAGGATCAAATTGCACGATCTTGGTGGCCACTTCACATCACCTCGACGTGAGATGACCATAACCTCGAATTGCTTGTGCAGAATATCCAATGTGGCATGAGCTGTGTGGCATGTGACGCTGTCCTGTTGAAACCACATTTCGTTGGTACATAGATCAACCAATTCAGGCCAAAAGAAATTGGTAAACATCGATCTATAGTACTCGCCGTTGACAGTGATGGCCTGGCCATCGTCGTTCTCGAAGAAATATGAACCGATGACGCCGCCAGCCAAAAATTCACACCAAACAGTGACTTTTTCGGGATGCGTTGAAAGCTCTTGGATTTCATTTGGATTGGTATTGTTCCAAATTCAACAATTTTCTTTGCTCACGTAGCCATTCACCCAGAAATGAGCCTTATCGACAAAGATTTTTCGATGAAAATTAGGGTCAGTTGCCAACTGTTCCTGAACCCATCCAGTAAACACACGTTACTCTATGGTCGTTTACCTTCAGTTTTTGGGTCAGTTGAATTATATACGGGTGCAGGCCCAACTCGCGACGCAAAATTTGCCAAGTTGTGAACTATATACAGTGTGACACACTTAAGATAAAGACACCTCTGTATTTTAGTCATTTTCGAAAGTAGATATCTGATTTTTGGTACAGGCATAGACCTTCATGGGCCGCACTTTTCGCAATACGTGGCCCGAGTGACAACCTCAAACCCAGTCTATTGCATTCGTGCGAAAAGGGCAAATTCTCAATATTTTGCTTCGCGTTGATGATATAAAAATAAGTTGTTTAGAAATCGATTTTGACCCTACATACCGAAATTTCAATAGAAATTCTAATTTCGTATTTGAGTCCGATTTTCAATTAATGGTTCTGATAAAAAATATTGTTTTATACAGGGTAAGTGCATAATTATTCAAAATGAAATTCTCAATCAACCCCATGAAATGAAGATGTGACCAAACCAAGTAACACACTGATATGCAAATCGTTCAAATATCTCAAAATTGATTAAATCAATATTTTGTACAGGGGGAGTTTAGATGTAACAGTTTTTCTGATGACATTTTGTATTTTTTTTATACTTTGAGCTTTAGGGAACTTGATCACGAATGATTGAACACATTTCTTGTACGAAATTGATCTACAGTATGACACTAGACAAACACTAGACTAAACTCGACCAAATGAACCCAGCTTCTTGACGAAGCCGATTAGTTTGTATTGGGAGTGATCTTTTAGGTCAGATGGTAAGAGTGTTATTCTACCAAACTCTGAAAACCTGATTAGGTCCACGGCGGGGCAGGCACAAAGTATATGCTCTGCTGTTTCATCATATTCCAAACAGAGGCGACACTTACTGTCTTCTGACAATCCAAGTCTCTGCATATGATGATTTAGATGACAGTGACCTGTGAAGAGGCTTGTTAGACATCGTAGTTTATCCCTACTAGAGTCCAACAACTTTTTGGTTTCAAGCTTCGAAGGGTGAATGAACGCCTTGGAGTGAGCCAATCCTGGAAGATTTTGTCAGAAGTCTTCAAAACTTCTTGCCATCCAGGTGTTTAATATTTGTTTGGCAAAGCCTAGAGCAATGCCAATAACAGGTTCCGGTCCGAAGAAGCTACTTGCAGCACCCTCCTTTGCAAGGGAGTCAGCAGCCTCGTTGCCTTCCAGGCCAGTGTGGCCAGGGATCCAGACCAGAGACAATTTGTTGAGTCTTTCTTTTGAGGAGAATGTTTTTTGGCAATTTGCTACCTATTCAGACGTTGCTCGGTAGGAGCCAAGAGCTTCAAATGCCGCTTGACTGTCCGAGAAAATTTTTATTGTCTTTTGTGTGAGGTTGGATTCTACCAATCTCTCCGCACAAAATTCAATAGTAAAGATTGCCGCTTGGAATACAGTCGCATAGGTCCCTAGGCAGGTTGATATCTCTGTCCTGGGTCTGCAACTGAAAACACCTGCACCAGAGCCTGAACGTATTTTTGATCCATCTGTGAACCAAAAACTAACTGCTTCAAATATTTCCTTCTCCCGGAGGATCCAGTTCTCTCTACTAGGAAGAAGTACTTTATAGATAGCCAGACAAGCCTGTTCCTATATGCCAGAGAACTTGAGACAGAGAGGGTGAGAAGTGGGGGTACTGAGTGGGTCTCCAGACTTCCAATAATGTGGTGAGAAAAGTGTATTTTTCGTGTTATCTCAACGAAACTATCGAAATTTGAAATGATTACTGATATCCCAGACGAGTGGTTGGCTGGTATCTCAGCGGTCTGAAGCGCAGGCCGCCTGAAACTTGGGCATAGCGACAGCCGGTTCAAACCCGGTGATCGAAAAGATTTTTCTCAGGTACAAAATGTCACCAGAAAAAACTGTTACTTTTGAATCACCCTGTACAAAATGTTGAGTTAATCAATTATGAGATATTTAAACGAAAGGCATATCAATCTGTTACTTGGTTTGGTCACATCTCCTCTCCATGGGGTTGATTGAGAATTCCATTTTGAATAATGCTGAACTCACCCTGTATAAAACAACATTTTTCATCCAAAACTAGTCTGAAAGTATTGTTTAATGTGCAAGCAATATTCGTCGCGCAAAATATGTTTTCCTGAAAGCAGTATTATTCTAAAGAAATGCTCACTTACCAAATTTGACATTCTGTATCTCAAAAACTAACCATCACACCCATGGACACTTTCAATCAGCTTGACTTGAACTACATCTTACCAAAAATTTATTGAATTTCACCGGGACTCATTTTCCATAAGAATGGTACGGGATTCTTTGGTAATTAGGGTCAAAATCGAATTCTAAGCAACTTGTCCAAATAACTTCTTTTGGTATCCCCAACGCGAAACAAAATATCAAGAATTAGCACTTTTCGCGGGATCGCAGTAGACTGGGTTTGAGGCTGTCACTCGGACTAAGTATTGCAAAAAGTGCGGCCCATGAAGGTTTATGCCTGTACCAAAAATCAGATATCTGCTTCAAAAATGCCTAAAATATAGAAGTGTCTTTATTTTAAGCGTTTCACACTGTCAAACTGTATATGGGCAACACTTGTGTGTCAAAAATTACACACACGCACTGAGTTACCAACCGCGAATCTCGTGGTTTCAGTTAGGAGACCTATCATTCGTAGGAAACACCTAAGCTATCTGCGTGACATATGAATCAAACAGAGGTGTATTCGCGGACGTAACACTCAAAAAAGGGCAAACTACAGACACGTGTTTCTTTCCGTTGGCCTCATCAACGGTTGGCTCCTGTTGGTGACTCCGTGCTAACACTCGTTATGTCCGCGAATTCCCCCTTTTTTATCCAGATCAAATACACTCATTACACTCGTTAACATTTTTCAGTATTTATATGCCAGACTCTGATGTCAAGTAAGAAGCTATAGTTGCCTTCGTAGCAGCTTATGATGATATGTCTCTTAACTGGAACTACAGAAGTGCGGTGCAGAACTGCAACACTCTTTTTGAGGCGCGTTCCAACAACTAAGTAGGGAGAATAAGTAGACTTCTCTATAATAGATATACAATGATTTCAGAGACGCTCGATAATTATAAATTTATTATAACGAACACTCTGCAGTGTGTGCCGGTCCTGGTTGATATTTTTTGTATTATTTTTCTATTTCTACTGGAAGACTATAACAACCAAATCGTTGAATAGTTGCTAGACAAACATTCTAATAGGCTATTGGTCTAGAATACTCCATAAAGGAATGGGTTTATTAAGATTATCCACATTTCGAATCACCAGATTCGAAATTTCTCACGTATTATTACGAATAAAACTGGAAGCGACGATGATAGAAAGCACATGTTTTCAGTTACATCTGTTTTGTCAAAAGTTCGGTATGAAGCCAATTAATCTAACTTTATAAATAATATTTTATGAGTCGTAAAATTCGAATTTATTATTACTCTAAGAAGCAACAAACAACGGTGAAAAAGCACTAAAATTTTGAGGTGTCAAAATGATCCACGCCAATCTACTTGACGGATACTCCCCAGATTCATTTATTTCAGTGGCGTAGACATCACAACAATAATTATATGCCGTGTAAAAAGGAGAGTTTTTCTCTTAAAAATATAGGTACACATAATATTAAAGTGATGTGAAAAGCTGGTGATACTGCTCTGGTTGACTACCAAGTTTTTGCCCTCACAGAGCACCAGAGTAATTAATGCAACTGATGCAAAAGATGTCTAGCGAATGTACCTGAATAATGAACTCTAATATCTATTTTTTTCTGTTGAATTTTCTACCTATAAGAAAATGTATCTGAAGAAGTTCACAATGTTTTGAGCAGATATTAAAATGTATGGTACTTTTTATTCGTATCCCAAAAAAAATTACAACTAACAACGATCTAATAGGCTAGACACAATGGAGTTTTTAGCCAAAACTCATCTTAACATTTGCTTGGACCGCTCATCTTATAAACAACACTTGTTGGAAATCATAAAAAAGGAGATAATTATAACGCTTACGAGATGAAAAAAGTTATATACATGTGATGAAATCTATTATTATAATTAGTTTTGATATATTTGCTAGCGATGTGAATTTTCCAATAGAAAGTTAATATTATTCACACCAGGAAATTCACAAAAATTTTGAAAATGTTTGAAACAATATCCACATATTTTGCAATTAGTTTTCATTGATATGTTTTGTTTATTCTCATCTTCTTTGAAAGTTTTCCACATTTCACATATTATTAGGTTAGTAAAAAGCCTTTTCTGAATAAATCCTGAATACAGATCCTGTGGTTGGAATTCAATTAACTATTCCTATATGCAAATTTTCAGTGAATGGTCATTCAAAAATTTTCAGAAGGTGCTAAAAGAAGTCGAAAAAGCAAAAACTATAAAGTGTTTGAAGGAACTTTGAGTTTGAGAGCTATTCTCATATGAGATATTTCAATTCTCCTTGGTATGTCACACTGTTCTATAATTTCGGGAAATATATTTCAATTACATTTATCGTAATTCCGCCAAAAACTCATTATAGAATAAATACACTTCAATTGATGAGTTACAAATTCACTTCTCACACACACACACACACACACACACATATTTGAAATGTCAGGTACTGAAAGGAGTGCGTCAGGCGTCTAAGCAAGACGCCTGGAATATTGTTCATGAGCCCAAGGGGAATATTTAAACGATAGAAATTTCCTAAAAATATTTTATATACCGACGAAGCCACATTCACTACAAATGGAGTAGTGTCATCACAGAATTGTCGCTATTAGGCAGCAGTAAATCCTAACTGGGTAATAAACTGTAAAAGCCAGTACTCCCAAAAAATCAACGTCTGCTGTGGGATATTAAACGAACGAATTATTGGTCCTTTCTTCTTTGAGGAAAACATTAATGCGCAGAGGTTTCTAGAATTTTCAAACATAGAGTTTTGGGATGCTATTCACGAGCTGCCAATCAATGAACGATCAAATTCAATTGTCCAGTTAGATGGGTGTTCAGTTCATTGTGCCAGAGTTGTGAGGCAATGGCTTAACGAACATTTTCCAAATCGATGGATAGGTTTTGGTAGTCCGTTCATAGAGTGGCCACCCAGATCTCCAGACCTCCCAGTTTTGGACTTTTTTCTCTGGGGACTTCTCACACGAAAGATTTACAAAAACCGCTCAAAAGATATAAATGAACTTTGTGCCTCAAGAACTAAGGAACGTAATCAGAAACATTCATAAGTGCTACGACACATGTATCGAAATACGTGGTGGATTAGCAGAGGCTACTAGAATATGAGTTAGAATTAATTGTTGCACTGAATCGAAACATTCCAATAATTAGTTATTAACTACGTCTATTAAAATTTTTTGCTTCATTGTTAGTGGCTTCCTACTTAACAGAGCTCAATCACGTCCTCCGCCTAAGGCGTCTCGCTTCCTGCCCAGACTCACGGGAGAATTGTTGTGTTGTTGCTCTTCGTAACCTGATGGCGTACCTTTTATTCGATATTTATGTTTGTCACTGATTCTCTGGAAAACTTTCAAGCAAAAACCAGGTTAGAAAAATTCTCGAGTCACGGGTGACCCGTGAACTGTCCTAGCTGGTTTTTCCATCAAATAAACGCGATCACGCTCGCGCCGTTCACGGAAGATATCAAGACTTTCATGAATCAGTACGTGCTTACGAGGCTGATTATGATAACTTCTAATTGCTGTGACATCGCTCGTCAGCGGGCTTTTCGGTAGAAAGAACTTGAAGAATTTTTGAGACAGCCTTCTGATGTGATCAGTGACTGTCTCAACTTCTGCCAGATCTAACAGATCATTCAATGAAATGTATCTGTCACTGTTCGTGCAAATACGGAGCAAAATATTCTGCATCCTCTCGAGTCTCCGCAAGGGAGTATCTTTGAGACTGCAGAATAACCCGTCTGTATACTAGGTGTTTCTACTGAGCATGTTCTCCGGATGACTGATGTGACTGATCACTTTTATTAAAGTTATCTGCTCTCATCATGTTTTCAAGTACTCAAGTTTATATTAAAAATTCTGAAAATCCACCTTGCGTTTTGTTTCCATGATGTATTGTCAATTTTGAATCAATAAATTTCACCTTCAATGCTGAAACAGGTGTCGCGTTCCTTTATATCAGTTATCAATACCATTTCCTATTTGCATTAACTGAATTATTCAATTATAAACGACCTTCTATTAGGAATAATTACTGATAATTCTCAAGGAATCAGTAATCTCATTACTACTTCATTAATATAAACAAAAGAAAGAAATCAAACTAAAAGATAAAAGCGAAGTAATTTATTACTTTTCCGTGAACTTAGGTAAACAGAGTCTCTCATTAAGATAAGCTTTGTTTCCTTGCAGCTGCTGCAACACGTTGTAGAATTTTTAGATAAACTTTAATTGATGCATTGAATACTTTGAAATATTTCTGAGTGGGCGCTAGATAATCTCTCAAATATTGAATTGCGTGAGACTCATACCATGAGAAAACTTTTATTAGAAGTCATTTCATTTATGATATCTTGAATTGATTTTACATTACAAAATGTCATTTTGAGCATCATTCAAGTCCTGGAATTGATGTGTTCCAAGAACTGTGTTGCTATTTACAGCTAACCTCCTGAAAACTAGTTTGCAAACATGATTTGGGATCAATAAATATTAAATCATATAAAGGAGCAATTTGTTCAGGTCAGTCTCAAACTCCCTACACTGTAGGTTAATGGACTGACACCTATCAGAATACAACTACTCCCCTGGCTAATACCACGAAGGGCGTTGGATTAAATCCGACAGGTGTCAGTGCAGGAATCTTCACTGAAGTATTTCCTGCATATGCTGTTGGCGATACAACTGCCGGAATCGATTTTCAATTATTGCATGGGCACACTTGCAGACCGGTTTCGGGCTATTTGGCCTCTCGTCAGTGCAAGGTGTAGTGGCCATCATCAACATAGAGTCGATGATATTCCATAATTGAAATTCGAATTCCTTACAGTATATCATTTCTCGAACTAAGCTGAAGCGAACAACAAACATTATGTTTGTCACTGCCCCACCTGGTGGACGAGGTACTAACCAACCGCATATCCGAAATTCGCCCAAATCCTCGTATAAGGAAAGAAAACTCTTCACGTATAGTCAGTGGGCATACTGACACCTGTCGGATATAATCCAATGCCCCTCGTGGTATTAGTCAGGGGGGTAGTTGTTTTCTGATAGGTTTCAGTCCATTAACCTACAATGAAGGAAGTTTGAGACTGGCCTGAACAAATTTTTCCTTTGTATGATTTGATTTATAGCTAGTCTTCAAATATGCCCACTGACCATACGTCAATAAATATTAGTGATATTACAAAGGGTATCCCCCACTAAGATAGGTCAAATGTCCCCCATCGCCAATGCCCAAACTCTCCCGTGGAATATGTCAATTGGGCTGAAAAAACGTATTTGACATGGTCAATACGTCACGTGACTCGCCTCCCCCAGTTGGGGAGCCAAAAATTGTTTTTTTTTCATAAATTTTTTTCTCAGCTGACCACTTAATGAAAAATTCTGAAAAAATTCATGAGTATAAGTGATGAAAAGACATTTCGAAAAAAATATATTTCGGTCCCCGAAACCCCGTACCCACCCTTCGAAAAAATATAAAAAATGAAAATCGACAAAAAAAAATACGTCAAATTTTCTTTCATTTTCTGAAAACTCATAAAGAAATACGCCTTCATGATTTTTTTCAGATTTTTTCAGACCTGGGCACGTTTTAAATACACATTTTTTGTCATTTTGGTCGGTTTTTGCGTTTTTTGGTCATTTGTCACCATTTAGAGCACCTTGCGAGCTCAGGAATGCATTCTTGAGCTCGTTGAACCTGAAAATTGAATTCTTCAAAAAATTTCACATAAGTATAGACACCAAACGTCAATTGTTTTCTTGTTAGTAATTTGACTATAGAGTTTAAGG
>WOGR01000649.1:0-23716 GCA_015342045.1 Leptinotarsa lineolata | reverse complement strand
GAAAATGTAGTATGAATTCATTATCGTTTGTGATTTGAAGTAGAAGAGACGTTAATATATCGTTATATTGTGAATACGCGTATAATTCCGTAACCTCGTCCAATCGACTACACTACATTCTAGGAAGTTGGGAAAGAGGTTTCGAATAATCCAACCAGACTGCTTTCATTTATGTTGGAGTAAGAATGTTCTAGGGTTCTTAGCTAAGAATAAGCTGACTATCTTATAAGGGCAGGTAGGTGACAACCTTCTTTCTGCTCTTGGATGGTAATGCTTCTGGACATTACTTCATTATAGCTTCTTTTCGTCAGAGATTGTTTTAAATTCCGTGTAATGATACGGACATTTATAGTAGTTGTCTATACATTTATTATCGATTGTCATATAGAAGAAACTACTTCTGGTGGATCACCAGAAGTACCGTGCAATCAAATTTGTATTTAATGGAAGTATCGTCCAAAAATAGAATGCCTAGAATGTTGCTATATTTTATCAAATCAGCGCGTCCATTCTTATCAAGATTCGCTCACAAGTTTCGACTTCTGAGAGTTGTCATTCGTAAGGGTTAACGAAAAAAATATTTCTAACATATTTTAATCAGATTCCATACACAAGCATCTGCGACCACTATGTATTTTAATTATCGAATGGCGTTTTCCTCTCCGAGTTTGGAGTCGGTTCCAGGTAAGGGATAGCCTCGTTTCCGGTTGGAGTAGTAATAATAATTGTATCCGCCATCATAACAATAGAAACTCTTTTTTCGATGCTATCCTTCGTAAAGGATATCCTCTTTACGCGACAATTATTTTTATTGTAGAGTATCAACACAATGCTTGATATGGTTCTTTTGTTACTATTAACGTAAGTTTTGTGTACGAGATGTGCAACCTTGATTGTTTTATTTTTTCTTATTTGGGATGTTATAGACGACATGCTAGACGAATTTTAGCTCTCTTGAAGTTGGAGAGTACTTATGTGTTGAATGTATCGGTTATAAAGGGCAGTTGATTTTATTTGATAATAAACTGTGTTTATGAACTAAGTTCGGGTACAGGAGAACTATTTTCTTTTTTGCTGATGGAAAAACCTGTAGGTATTTTTTTTTGGTAGTCCCTAAATGAAAAATTATAAGACAATTTTTTGTTTAACGCTTTCTCGTTAAGGTCTCAGCTCTTCCTTCATTACATTTTTGGATCCGTTTTGAACTGTTCGAATACTTAGTCACTTGGTCCTATGGGCTTATGCCTCTCGTTCGTTAGGTTAGGTTAGGTCAAAAGTGAGTGGGTTTATGCGACCCTCTACCGCAACCCGCAAGGGTTTATTGTAGCTTACACCTAAATAACCCCAGCTTTTTGAAGCGGATTAGTTTGTATGGTGAGTGATCTCTCAGGTCAGATGGTAAGAGTGTGGTTCTACCAAACTCTGAAAACCTGATTCGGTCCACGACGGGGCAGGCACAAAGTATATGCTCTGCTGTTTCATCATATTCCAAACAGAGGCGACACACACTGTCTTTCGACAGTCCGAGTCTCTGCACATGCAGATATAAGTAACACCAAAAAGCTGATTTGCGGAAAATGCTACCGTAATCAATAAAATGATTCTTCCTCTTGATGAAGTTTTAAATTCTTCCTCTTGAAGATGATCACTTGGTGACCGAAACACGTGTCGAGATGTTGAAAATAACGATTTGGTGTTGGGATAAAACTCCAGTAATATTCATTACTACACCAAAGGTTCCAAAACAGTGCATTACAAGTAACTTTGAATAGCTATAGAAAATAGAAGATTATTTATCTTCCATCAGACTCAAAAACAATTTAAAGTTTTTTTGTAGTTATCAAAAAAATTTGAATTGGCCTTGCCTCCTCTGGGATGATGATACTTCATTTGTACAAGACGGACAATCTTGAATATAGGGGTCGCTACCAATGAATTGAAATATCATGTTTGAGTACTCACTCATTATACCTTTATCTTTTCTAGTCGAAAACGACCGGTGACTAAGACACTCGATTTGAGTCCAATAGATATTCTGGGGAGGTCTCTTACACACCACTTCGAAAATGATATGTGAGATTTCAACAACTGAAATTCAGAATACTACTGTGACTATCTCGAAAAATAAGTAGTTGAAGACTACAAAAATTCACAACAGCAAAAGCCGCCACAACCTCAGACTATCGAATAAAAACAAAAAAATTGAGTCATTTAGACTCTGCAAACACACTGTAGCGGTATGTGTTAGAATAACGGGTAAGTTAGCACCCCTGTTGGTGAGATTCCTTCTAATTGAAGACTGATTCTAAAGGATTTTCAACTAATGGATTTTCAGAGAAACCAGGCGCTCTCTCTTCGTTGACAGTCTTGTCACCGTAATGCGGAGCTCTGCTGTGATAGACCACTTTTCCAGAAGCACTTGTGGAACTGTGGAACTCTTAAGACCCTGAATCTAAGAGATGGACGTCGACTAAGTGACCCTCACTTTCGTCCATGTAATATTGAATCAACACACATCAAAAGCAAGATATCTTATAAATCTGCTTTACATCAAATTGTTCTGGATATATCAGCAAATGTTTAGGCTCTTGATGTGGGAATCTTGTACCTTGAACAACCGACAACCTCTATATCAACCAGTCAATAGGAATTTCTTCAGCATGCCATCATGACTACCGTAGACGATTTCCCGGTAGATGATCCACAGGTACGATTTCGTCCTGGATGCCTCTACGTTACCTGAGAGGAACGGGAGATCATCTCCTGGCTAGTTAATGTTGTTAGTACACTTCAAGAATGCAAGGGAATCTCCCAGGCTGAAGTGTACTCACAACTATTACAACTCGACAATAAAATGTAGCTCCTCAACGAAGCCGATTATTTCATTTGGTTGGTGACCTTTCAGGTCAACTGTTAAGGGTGAGACTCTGCCGATTGATAAAAACTCAAATAGGGGCAGGCAAAGGATATATGTTCTACTATCAAGACCTGACATTCATTGTGAAGAATAATCTACTCCAGAGTTACCATCTAGACATGCTGATTGAGTTGAAGAAATTGTAGTACTATGAGTGAACTCTGAAAAATATCCGATGGACCTAAATCTACTGACCGTGTGAACCACTTCACTGCCCCTCTTCGACTGATCTATCTGTCATAATCAACTCATATTCATCGCAAAAATCAATGTTTGTGAATGGGGGATTGAAGGTGTCTTGTTACTATTGTAAGTTTTTCTTATCTGTATAGAAAAGTGAAACAACGCCACACGTTCAAATTCTTAAGATTTTCTGTGTGAATTTCATATGGATTTTCATCAGACCAGTATTGATAGTATTGATTAACATTGTTGTTCAGTAAAAAACACTAGAAATACGTTTTGTGACTTGAGTAGGCTGAAAAAGCATTCATGGTTTTTCGCAGTTTGTCAATTGATAGATGAATTTTCGCGGGATAAATATCTTTTCAAATGCGGATTTAGTTTCAGCGCTCTTTAGTGGAGAGCCATACACATTACAATCGCACCAATTTACCATTATCGTATCTGTTATTGTTTTATTCAATATTGTTGTCACTGCTCTCCCTTTCCTTCAATTCTTGTATTTTTCTACTATTGGTACATCTGGCCTATTTATATGATTTCTTGTCTAATTGGTAAAATGAATTATTCGATGGTCTCAGTAATATCACATCAAAAAAACATTTTTGCCTTTGAATGTATTTCAGCTTCCTGTTATTTTTGGACTTGAGTAAATATGATATTCGAACTGACTTACAGAAACATAGCATTACTTAATTCATCATTGCAGTGAGCAATTTTCATTTCCTCTGCAACTCGTTGGACCAGTAACCTGAACATTGTGTTTTCATTGTCCAGAGTCATAAACTCTCTTTTACTGACCATGAAATTTCTTAATTTGTAACAACAAAAGTGACATATATCGACCATAAACCTCTAGGCATACGCCACCATAAAACTCAACATTAACGATGATCTGACAACAAAAAATGGTCTTAAATGTCAAACGAAAACCAATACAATTATCATTTGAATTTATGTTCCTTTCAGAAGTTTTGTTGTGGATTTCATTAACAAGCTCTGTTTATTATTGCATATGGTACTTTAAAACAACAGCAGCAGGTGACAGGTTCCATTTTGTTTAATGATTCAAATGTCATGAATTAGCGATATCTCTTCTTACGAATGCAGTCCATTGCAAAGCCATGTTCTGACAGATGAGATTCGTTTTCTAACTTACTCTGTAGCTTTTACTGCAAGGTAACTAGAAAATATTTCCAACATCTCAGGAAAATTCTTGAAAGGAACAAAGTTGGATCACCCTTAACATGTGCAGAAGTACACTGCTCTAAGCAGAAATCGTTTGACAAAGCGCGAGAAATGTCAGAGACTCAAAAATTGAATATAAAATTAATGATTTCAGAATAAATACAACAGACAGAATTTGTACAATGATAACAATCAGAAGTGATATTGTATCTCTTGTATAAAATTGAGAGAAACATATAAAAATTGTTATAATTGATTAGAAATGATGAAATGTTTGGAAAGAAGCATTGTAAACGGCTTCCTTGGTTACGAACATAAAATGATACGCAAACAAAATTCAAGTATTCAGACATTAGTGAGGTTATACAAAATTTGTACACTAATTAAAAAGAAATGTAGCTGAAAGAAGTATCAAAATAGTGAAGTAACTAGTTTTAGAAATATGGAACTTTGAAATTTGATCTCGTGACAATTAGTAGCTGCTAACCAAGCAAAGACATCACACGGAGCGAACACGGAGCGAAACCCAAGAAAACAGCTAATCATACTTTGTCCGTGAGAATCTTCGTCTCTCCTATTTTTGTTATAATTGTAATATTGTACTTAGTGAACTGAAGAAAATGTTTTCTATATTCAGAATTGAAGAAAAACTTTCTTCCTTTGCTTTAATACTTTTGAATAAAGTATTCGTGACCTTCGTCTCATTCAGGTATAGCAATAACTATTGTTGTCAATTTGTTATTGTGTCAAAGAATCACTGAAAGCACCTTGTCATACACACTTCGTCGAGTACATTCAATTGTTTTGAACATAGGCTAATGAATAAAACATATATTTCATTTGATTTTCTATTTGAATTCAATGATGTGACCATAGAACATCAAATGGCAATCCCAAAAAATTACCACTATAGTACAGTATTTTTACTACAGGAAAATTGTACAAAATTGAAAACTTCATCGGGTCATTTCCGAATAGAGGTTTAATCCTCTGTCTTGAACAGATAAAAGGGACATATTCACTAGATGCTTCTCAAATGAGTCAAACAGGATTTGAAAGTATTTTGTGTGAAGAATATCGTTACAATAACTTTTTCTTTATTCTACTTTTATGAACTTAAACTTTAAATTATATGTCGAAATTGATATGGAAACTAGGTATTTGAGAAGAAGTTTTAGAGAAAAAAATTCATTTATAGATAAAACATTTGAAAACCATAAATAAATAAGATAGGTCAAATCAAAAAGAGTAGACTTTCACTCTTAGATATAACTGTGTCAAAACTATTTTCCTAATTTATTTGCTTTGGTCTACAGGTTTTTATGTCTGATGTTTCGTCTATGACTGCGGTAGACATTTTCAAAAGCGACGAGACAACGAAGTGCTCGAGTTCTTCTCACAGCAGATATGACATTCAAGTGTTGAGTCTTCGTATTGGTGGTCTTCGTTCCTATTGGTTGAATCAACTCACCTTCCTTCAACAGAGCTCTTCATCCGTTGCTTGATTGTCTTTGATAATATCCACCGCAGTCATAAACGAAATGACAGACAGACCACGACCAACAAACCTGAAATAAATTTGACACAGGTAGGTTTGAATGTATTCGTTTATATTTGAATTCATTCGATTATATAAATCCAGCATTGAGATCATTTTCCCATATCACATCAAGAATATTGTCTGTCGACGCGTTTCGCTAACCAAGTTAGCATCATCAGGAGATTTTTGTTCCGGTGTGGAAAAAGTGTTTTCAGTAGATTCATTTCAATTCAGAAGTTCCATTTCTCTCTATCAAGTAACAATAAATAAATTCATAAGCTAAGCGACTACTTTTAACGTTTTTTCTTTTCGAATAACCCCATAAAAATAGGTTTAAAATTCGTCCAAATACGTCAAATTGGACATTGTGGATGGCCAATAATACAGACATTATCATCTTATAACATTGATTCCTGACCTATTTTAACGTAAGATGTATTGTGTCTAATATAAAGGTTCATATTTATTCGAAATTTTACTAATCTCATGAAATATGGTAATAATCGGCTGTCAAATTTTACCTAAAAGAATACTCTCCAATGATTTGATTCTCATATATTCTGCTTTTTTTTCTGTGCATGGGAATTGATTCCGAAATTCTGTGATATAAATCTGAGTTTTTTAAGAATTTGCCATCGGCAGTTTTGGAAACACAGAGCATCTATTTGAAAAAATTATTACTTTACGTGTCTCCGACATTTTACACGAAAAATTAAAATCTTTTAGTTTTTCTCGAACTCTAATCAAAAATAAATTTTAACTCCTAGGAATGTTTTTAAGAAATGTTTTTCAGGTACGACGAAAATAGTTACGAAATATTGTGTTTGATAGTTTGCTAATCACTTTGGCTAGTTCGCTCCCATTCGTAAAATCGTTTTGTTTGTCAGATCATTCGTAGATGAACGAAACGGACAGTTGTTTCTAGACATTTGTGTATTCAAACTCGGAATTATGGATGAAATAATATAAATAAATATATGATAAAATGACCAATTTTCGATATCTTCAATAATTATTTCTCTTTCATTACCAAATAAGCATATTTGGGAATGAAAGCGAACTACTTGGTTGCATTGCATAAGGATGAAAAAAAATCAAAGAAAGGAAAGGTTACTGAATGTCAATGAAAACTTTTCAATTGAATGTGTGGATGAAATTTCTTTTACATACAAACGATATGAAATTTTTTCGTCAACTCAATAAAGTTCCTAATTTTACTCGACTAAGTTTCCAATTTTTATTTCCGAATGAGTTCTTTCACCTCGTCTCAGTTGTGAAAAAACCGTTAACGTGTCCGGAATATGTTTACTTTCATTTTCCAATATATCGGTTTTGGGTGTCCGTGTAATCATTGTTATGTAATAATCCATTATCGTGATTATATACTATTGTAAAATTTAATTGCTACCAAACGAAGCGTGGAAAATATTATGGTGTCGCTTCTATAATGAATATACTGTAAGGTGTAGTTTCAAAGTGTGAAGAAATTTTCATCATTTAGAGCCCCGATACGAGCAAAATAATCAGGTTTTATGAGAAAATTCGTTGTGGATGGCAATCCTTAGGTCCGATATTATAATATATGTAATTCAATATATCACGTTTCAGAACTAAGTATTTATGAAAAAAACTCCTTTTTCTGTATTCGCGGTCTGTTGCTCTTTGCAGCTTTCATTGCAAGCGGTGAAATTGATTATATCAGAGCCCACAATGCCATCTTCATTTGGTGTGCCGTCATTGCCACTCACAGTTATTTTCGTCCGGTATAGCAGAGTTTGAACCTTGCACTCATGATCCAGCCTAGTACCACTGATGAAATATATGGCAAATTGAAACATAAATATAACATTTTTGGGCTCTGGTATCATCTAGTTGGCCATTTACAGTAAAATCTCACTCGGCTTGTTTATCTTTGAAATCGATGGTTTGAGTTTTATGTTTTTTTCATAGATGGCGTCATAGGGGAATCATCATCGTCTTTTCAGAGTACAACTATGTATTGTATAGATTTGATTTTTTGAACAGGATCGCTCCCTTTCTTTCTTTGAAAGATTCCCACATTTTTTGCATCCATATGGATAAGTAGAAAGCCAAGAACTTTCTTTCCCAAAAATTAATTTCTCCTGAAAATATACCGTTTCAATTTAAATCAATAAGAATCACTGTAAATTCATTTGAAAAAACTGTTCCGGCGAGTTCATTCCATGAAGGCGTTTTTGAATTATCTAAGCAATGGACAATTGTTTGTTTTCGCATACTTCTGACTTATATGGCTCTAGATTCAGTCTCCCCTCCTCACCAGCTACCTCAACTTTTTATTCAAATAAAAATATAATTCATTGTTTGGTTCATTTGAACGCTCATAGACATCACTATTAGAATGGTGAATTACTAGAGTGTCATGAAGTGTACCTACGTCATCAATAATATTTTTCGATTGCATTGATCGTTTCTTGAGAAATGCTTTGCACCTCAAGGTTGAACCGTGTTTTCATATAATTTTGATACATTTCTTCCTTCAAAAAACCTCATTGATATTATTCCAATGGATTGATATCTGGAGACCTAGGTGGCCATGCCGATCTAGTTTTAGGAAAATAATTGGTTCAGATATTTTATCATATCGATACCGAAATTTGGATGATCTCTATCTTGCTGTAATCATATTCGCTCATGAGGGATGTTTGGATCATTGTCCTTCTGAAACATTATGAGAATGACAAAATCAGCTCGAGAAATTCCAGATAATTCTCTCCATTCAGAGTGTCGATAAAGAAAGATGGAGTAAAAATTCTGTCTGCAATTATTCCACACAAAATAATTACTTTTTGTGAATTTTGGTCATGGAATTCCAATATCCAATTGTCCTACACTAGATAACGATCATTTTGCTCATCAATCATGCCATCGAGATAAAAAGTATCCCCATTCGTGAAAAGAATATTGCTCAAATAGTTGTTTCGAATACATCAGTCCATCTTAGCTATAAAAAAGTTCACCCTCTTGCAGTTCATAAACAATAAGTGCCTTTTACGGATTATACTCCTATTCTTCAGGTATCGAAATGTAGCGTGTTGGTTAACATCATGCTTCGCGTAGAAGAATGAGAATTTTCAACTATTGACAATGCAACATTGAGCTTTTGACCTTCATCCTTCACACATCCAGTTTCTTCGAACTTGTGATTAATTCCACTCACGATTGATCGGGTAATTGATCTACCGGGATAGGAATACATCACATCCTTCTTAATGACTTCTGAAACGATCTACATATCCTATCACCATCAAAACTACGAGATCCATTGACTTTCTGATATTCTAGGCAAAACGATGTTTCACCGACAGTTACAGAAAATGATCGGCAATAAACAATTTCAGACTTTGTTACTACTTACACGGGAATAACTGTTTATATTGAAGTAGGTTTTTCCAGTGCAATGCTCATCTGTGAATGGTCACAGATGAAGTGGTCAATTGCATTCAAAAGTCTGATTGATGAGCCATTTTGACTTTTTACTCAACAAGAAACGGTCTCATAATTGATGTTTTTTTCGATAGTCATAGAAACATCTTCAGACCTCTGTAGACCTAAATCCCCTTCGTCAATGAAGAACTTCGATAACGAATTCATCCTTCACATATTTCCTCTTTTAATACAATTGCTATTTTAGCTTTCGTAATTATTCTGTGTTCATCCTCGGACAATGGGCATCTTTTTTGAATTTTTGTTTTTCTCTTTTTCTTTTGTTTTTGTCCAGCTACATCAATTTTTTCTCAATTCTTTTCTTCTCTGTTACTCTGTTTCTCTCTGTTACTTTTTTCAAACCAAAACAAAAATACTGCTTAAATTGAAAGGTTATATTTTTAGGAGTGATTAATTTTGAGGATAGAAAGTTTTTGGCTTTCTACTACTATGAATGAATTGTGTGCTTTTTCTTATAATATTATCCAGATTGGTATTAAAGAGTCCTAAGGCAGTGTCTACCAGTTAGGATGTCTGAGTTCCATGTAAGTGAAATTTTTACCTTTCATTTAGTATATTGTGTACAAATCCTGTGAATGATATCTGATTTGATTCTATAACGAATGTTTGGAATACAAACTGAGTAGAAAAAAGTGTTTTTTGTATAATTTAGTATTCTTTCGTGTAATTCAGTAGCTGTTTCAGAAGGGCTTTTTTTTACATTTTGTGTTTGAAAGTTACTTCTTTGCATGATCTACACATCTATGTTAAAAATGATTGCTTCTTTTCTTTCTTTAGAAGATTCCTACATTTTTTGTATTAAGATGGAGTAGTAGAAAGCCAAAAACTTTCTTTTCCGAAAATACTGCCTCCTGACGAGCGTTTCGCAAAGTTATCATTATCAAGAGATGTCAATTTCTGTTGATGTTAACTTGATTCACGCAACTTCTCATTGACAATTTCATCAGTACGGACTTCCATTGTCTTATATTATATAAAATGATTTGAAATCCCTGGAATAAACAATACCATTGAAAATTAAAAGAATAGCTAAAAATGGCAAATATATTAAGCAAAAAACTATTTTTAGCTTTTCTTTTAATTTTCAATTGTATTGTTTATTTCAGGGATTTCGAATCATTTTATATAATATTAGACAATAATATTAGACAATGATGACAATAATATTAGACAATAATGAAATTCACCACGAAACATTGTCATTCACCTTCAAACAATTCTCGTTGAGAGACAGTATTTTCGTTCTAGTGTAAAAAAAGTATTTCCAATAGATTCTATTTATCAAGTTAGGATGTCTCCTCTTCTTTTTCCCCATTCAAACTCTTTATATTATTTTTTCCCATTTCGAAGGTTGATAAGTTCTGTCTACTTCTGTTTTTTCTTGATCAGTTTTTTGATTTCTTCAAGTTTCCACTTTCCTGAATTTTTCATTTTTTTCGAACCATTTTCACAATATTTCATTTATGATCAACTTCATTCATCCATGTTTGTTTGAAAGTGGTTGACAATAATTCATGATGAATTTCTATTCATAGTTTGAATCAAGAACAATCAAATGAATCAAAAAAAATTTAAAAGAATGTAATTTTGTTTGTTTTTTCAGTGATTTGAAATCATATTAAATCATAATAAACAACGGAAGTCCCAACTAGTGAAATTCTTTGTGTATCCAGTTTTCACCAACTTACATTTTTTTTCTTGCTAGTTTCATAATACTGTCTTGATGGATTTTTCGCTTTTCAATCATACCCGATTCTATGAAGATTTTTTTATCCTTATCAACCAAGAATAACGTTCTTCTGTCAGTCAATTGAGATTTGCGAAATTATTTCATCAATCAAATTGATTTTCCTGAAAGCTGAAAATGAATCTGCCTGTCAGGGTGTAGATGTTAAAGGTTAGCTGAAAAAACTATGTGTACAACATAAAAAGTAATTTCTTGTATCCTGCATCGATAAATATTATGATCCTGACATTAACACGTTTGTATGCGTAGATCCCCTCCATCGATGCAGAACTGGAGCGACGAAGGAGAAAAGGACAACAAAATCAAAAAACAAAATCGACACGCGGACGCAATAAAGAATACGTCGAACGCAATGGCTAATATTCATTAATAAATAACTTTGCAATTGTAAAACGCAATCTGAAATACCTCTATAAATAAATGAAAGGAGAGAGAGACAAGAGCCAAGATTTAAAATGAAGTTGATAATAACCTTCAGCGTAGATTGTAGACATAAAATTCATTTCAGGTTTTTAATGGTCAAATATTTTAGTTCCAATATAGAAGTGGAAGAACACGGTGCTGCGTTCTGTTAGATAATTTCATATAATTACTGTTGTTTAAGTGCTCGATTGTTGGTTTTAACAACATGTCTTCTGCCGCATTTATCGGATGGTGGATACCTCAATGAGCTGATGTAAGTACTCTGCGATTGACAATTGTTTATTGTAACGTTCGACGGAGTTTATTATCTGCTCGTCGGAATCTCCATGCAAACTACGGAAAACGTTGGGTTTTTCTTTTTTCTTCGCTTGCAGTGACCGGCGGAAAGTGTGCGACAAAAGGAAGAATTTTGTATGGTAAAAACGTGCAATTTTGTGGAGTGAAAGCGAGAAGTTTGGTGTAAAACTTGTTCGTGTTCCTTCGTTGTTCTTGGCGTGCGAATTTTCGAAACTAGGGAATCGTTGCCGATCTCAGATTTTGTGAAACTTTTTTGGAAATTTTTACTTTCTTCTATCTTGAGAGAATCAGCCGTGAGAGTGAGATGTGAACTTTTTCAATCTAATGGTTATTTCACGTAGAATATAATAATTATTCTGTATGCAGTGTGAATATAAAAATATAGTAAATACTCATATTGAGGGCACCTGGCGATTTTGAAAAAAATTTTTGAGTGTACTTACGTATTTTCATGCGTAGATTACGAATCCGAAAGAAAAAAGTGGGCGCTCTCCCATATTTACAGAGTTACGGCCCTTCAAAGTTTAGAAAAGGGCAACTTTTCAGCCTTCTTTTTCACAAGATAAACAATTTTAAAACAAGCATTTACTCACTAGAGCACCTTTACACCTTATTCCTCCTTCCTTGATACTCAATCAAATAGAACTGGCCTATAATTGATGGAAATCTGTATTGAAACTCGTTAATACGATTGTATTAATGAGTTTCACTGGACCTTACTTCCTCAACCTGACGATGGATAATAAACTCAACTGCACTTCTTTCTTATTCCTATTTTGGTGATTTTGCTTTCCAATATAGAAGGTCGCACGTCTAATTCGGAAATACCTCTGTTATATATTTCATAAACGATGGAGTAAATGATCAAAATGATTTAACCCGTTAAATTATTTTTCTGTTTTCAAAGGAAATGATTCGTCAGGATATCCACTCAATCACGTCGAAACTGTTATTTGGCATTATTTAACGAGCCTTTGTTGCTAAATTGAGGCCGTCATTGCCTCGTCCTCAACAGATAGCATCTTGAGCATTTCATTCAGTTCAATGATTTTCCAGGTAATCTCAAATTCTCATACAAATGAATATGAATATCTGCGTTATTTTTCAGCTGATTCAATAATTATTTTTTGTTTTGATCATTATTGAAAGTCCACCAGAAACACTTTTGCAAGAAGTAGGATCGGCGAAATAGGTTTTTGACTTTCTATAGTTGTCTATCTTTATAGAAAAAATTGTCGAAAACTCCCAAGAGAAAGACATCAAATAATATCAAAATAAACTCTTTATGAAGTTGTGTAGATTATGCATAGAACTTACTTACGGATTGAAACTGGAAAAAACTCTCTTGATGCAGCTACTTACATGAAAACATTGAATTACACTGAAGGAAAAATACTTTCCAAACAATCACTTCCTTATGAACATTGAATTATACGAAAATAACTTTTTCCTATTCAGTTTAAACTCCAAACAGTCGTTATAGAACTGAATTAGATATTATTCATAGGAACGCTAAATGATATGATACATAAAAGAAATACTATATAAAATTTCACTCACATGGAACACTCTCATCATCTGGTGGACTTCGAAATTTCGGAATACAACACTTGTCTTATCACCTCATCAGCACTTTTCTGGAATAATATTAGATACAAGATGAAGCATTCATTCCATTCATTAAATTATGACGTCATGTAAGTGAAATATCATATCGTAACTCTTTCACTGTGTATCTGTCACTTCTACACTCCTCAAAACAATTAAAGGATCACTACTTTGTAATGATGGTGTACAAAAATACGTTTCATGATAAATATAATAATGTTACCTTTGGAATTTACTCTTTCTGGTAATGATGGTCGGGCCAATGATCGTACATACCTTGTAGTCATTCGCAATGGATTCCTGGCCGCCCAATGGTGTAATTTAATGTTCATGTGTTTCGAGAGGTCTCATTCTTCCAGTTTGTATCTGAAAGTAACCTTTATTCTAGTAACTTCTCGTGCTAGGAATCGCATGTCGAAAGCTAAGACCTCGTTAATCATCGGTTCGTACAAGTTTCGACTTTCAAAGGTTGACATTCGTAGAGGGGCGGAAAAACATATTTCAAAAACAGATTCAAAACAGATGTATGATCCACATATCTTAATAATATCGACCTATATCTCTAGCCACTGTCATTGGGAAAGTCATTGAAATCATATTGAAAAAACGCCTCACTAGCTTCTTTGAAAAATATTTTCTAGTTCATAAACTACAGTTTGGATTCAGGAAAAATCTGGGAACACTTGATGCTATTTATACGGTAGTAACATCATCGACGAGTTCGAGTTATACATCAATCACACTTGTAGGTCTCAGTAAAGCGTTCGATTGTGTTTCTCACGATCTTTTAATAAAAAAACTTGAACACTATGGCGTTGGAGGTATACCTCTCAAGCTGATAAAATCATATCTTACAGGTAGAACTTAGTGTGTCTCCCATAACAGAAAACTATCCGTGAAATGAAATATATTGTGCCCAAAGGTTTGTCTTGGGACCCCTCTTGTTCATTATTTACATCAATGATCTTTCTCACTACCTTTTTCCGAACAGTATTGTTATGTATGCTGACGATGCGACATTGATTAACAGACACTTAGACTTGTGCACTCTTAAATACATTGAAGAGGAGGTGGAAAATATAGCAGATCACTGATATAGTTATAATCTACTCTGCCTGAACAGAAACGGAAAATAAAAACTGAACTTTTTCGCAAATCATACACTTTCAAATGGTGGTACTGTTAAACTCCTTGGAATAACCTTGGATGATAATCTCGACTGGTCTGCTCATATAGAAGAACTGTGCAAAGAAATATTCAAATACACGTATGTTCTGCGTCAACTCAAAAAGTTTGCAAACATAGAAACCTTATTGAGTGCCTTTCATGGTCCCATTTGAATCACGGGATCATTTTATGGGGCAATACTCCAAACTCAAAAAAAGTCTTCAGTATTCAGAAGCGGGCTACTGCAGGACATAGGGATCACTGCTGGCCGCTGTTTGCCGAGTATGGAATAATGTCTGTACCTTTCCTATATATATACCACTACCACATATCAAAAAACAAAAATGCCTACTCAACTAATGTGGAGTTCCATAACTACAATACTAGAAATAAAAATCTGCTAAGAGAACCAAGACATCGTCTAAGTAAGTCAGCCAGAAACTCTGTTGATATTAGGATATATAACAAATTACCTAATGAAATTAAAAATCTAAATTATAATCCCACCACTGTTTCTACACAGTTGACGAATTTATGGCCTGCAATATATAAAGTTTTGTCCTATTCTCTGTCACAAACTTGTGATACATACTCATAGATCTGCCTCCCAATATATTTCGCTAATAAACTCCGCTGATAATTTACCTGTCTGATTGCCTGCTTGGCAACTATTATCTATACCTATAATGTTTTATGCCTATGTGATTTTTTGTCTTTAAGTGCATACTGTACTCTACTATTTTATACATACAAATTGTCCACACCTCATGATCTGCTACAAATTTAATTTTTTATATAACGTAGTCAATAAACATCCATCTATATATCCATCTCAATTGCTTTATTCCTTGATTTGAGAGTTTTCCATAATTTTTGTATATAGATGAAGACGTAGAAAGGCAAAAAATTAACATCCTGAAAAATTTATCCTTTCTTTGGCTTTTTTTAACTGGGTTGTCAAAATTGACAATTTTCTTGACAATTTTGGATTTTCGTTTTTCTACAATTATTGAACTATTTTAGAAACTCCTAAATGAAGGAAAAATTACCAAATTTGTCCAAAAATAGTTCCGCGTTTGAAAAAAGTTTGAATAGGAATGTATTCAACACTATATATTTATTTTGGCAAAATATACTATATGTATATTTTGCCTTTATATTAAACAACTAAAAATATATAAATTGCAAATGAAAAATGGGAAAAACATCGGTGCCATTCTTAAATCCGTGCGGTAACACTAAAAATTTCATTCAAAATTTATAAAAGGTCAACTCAATGTCTGTCTGAATTGGATGGTAGTTTTTGCGTTGCGTGAACATTTTCCTGAAATATTTTTCTCAACGACTTTATTGAATTCATCCGCTAATTTTGGGAAGTACTGTGTTGGTTGAAGTTGAATAAAGCTGAAATAAAGTAGAAACTACATATTCAATTTATATTCTGAATGTTCCACGCCTGTCGATAGCACAACTACTATACATTACGAAGGAGCGAGGGGAAAATCTGAAACCCATAATAATAAAACGACCTTAATGGTATACATTCGTATGGTGGCATCCAGCTATTTAGATTCGTACGATGAGACTCTCAGGATTAAGTATCTTTCAGAGGACTGAAATGTGGGAAATAGTTACAATAAACAGTCTGGCAAATAAATAAACCTCCGTTTGCCGGACAATATTTCGAAAATCATTTATTTGCTCACACACTTGACCCAATAATAATAACTCCTACGTGTTTTTAACCTTGCTCATGCCCATAAATACGGCACGAGTCATGCTGTTATTGTTGTTGAGTAAACATAGCACAATTTGTTCTTTCCTGTCCTGCATGCATGAGGTAATATTTTATAGATGTTTTGCATTCAACTCTCAGGGTTTCCCATAAAAATATGGTAGGTAATATTCAAAAGAATATCGAAGGTATCCAATATGCCCGAGGCTTTGCATGCATAGAATTTGGTTTGTCACATCAAGTACTAATATTATAAATTCGGACAGCTAGTAATTTATGTTTTAACTTCAAAAATACAGAACCTGAAAAAATATGCCAAATTCACTAAATAATGAACAGCTTCAAGAATCGAATTATGCTATCTATAAAGAAATTTCGCAAAACTAACACAACCTTCAACTGCTCTCACGCGTCTGCCCGCGTTCGGGTCGCGATCTCGGCGATGGCACTTCATTGCTTAGACCGTTCCTCTACTGCCGCGCATCGTCCCCCGTCGTCTTACAGTAGACGCGACGCGTAATGGCTTAGTGCGTTGCTTAAAGTTAATCTGATCGTGATGACTTTCAAACGATTCATTCGAATTACTTGGTGTAAAGGGCAAAGTATATCTATTTTTAATATTTATGGTGACAATTGTATCAAATTTCTTGCGACAACTTTTAAACGGTTCGTCCAAACTACTTAGTGTAAGAGACAAAGTTTATCTATATTAAATACTAAAACGACAATTGCATAAATTTTAATGAGGATTTGACAAATATTCTAAAATGTGCATTGTAAAAAAAGTATCCAATTTAATTGATCAATGGCTCAGTATTTTGCATATAGTGAGTACCACATATAAGGTAGATATATGCTATCGCGGACATTTATGTAAAACGTTTCAAGATAATAATAATGATAATAATAATAATAATAATAATAATAATAATAATAATAATAATAATAATAATAATAATAATAATAATGATAATAATAATAATAATAATAATAGGACTTAATTCATCTCAAAAAAGGAAGAAATGTGTATACAAATGATCATCTAATCTACTTTTATCATCTGATCTACTTTTAACAGGCGGATTATCAGCGTGAGCTGTTTTTCAAATCAACCTCACAAAAATAATAAAACAAATGTGATTATAACCAATTATAGATTAGCAGATAAATTAACCAACACAATAATATTTAATACAATACAATGATGAAACAATGATAGGGGCTTAGAAAAAATCGACATACAGAGCAGCAATTACTAGAGTTTAAGAAGAAGTTTCGAGTGTTTTTTGAATGTCATTATCGTGTAAAGTCTGAAATCACTGGGCAATTTATAATATAGTTCAGATGAAATATATTATCCAAACCCTCTTAATTGAAAATACAATCCGAAATGAAACGGAAAATCTAAGGAAACAGCCTCTTCTGGAATGTTTCAATCAATAGACATGAAGATGAGACATTATGTCAAAATGTGTACACAAAACTATTGCACACAAACAGGTCTCTGAAGGAGAAATCCAATCACGACAAGACCTTGCGGCATTTGAGAACTTCAGTTGAAAGGGCTCAATGCATTCATGAAGCTGAGTCTCCACGAAAAACTCAGTCATACAAAAAGTTGCCGACAAAACATTGCGGTATTTGAAAACTTCAGCTGAGACGGCCCAATGCATTCCTTAAGACGAATCTCTTCGAAAAACTCAGTCATACGAAAAGTTACCGATTCCAAGAGAATTCAAAATATGCCTTATAATGGAGAAGCCTTTCTGTCAAATGTAAATAACGTTTTCAACCAAATCAAGAAAGTTCTGAAGAAACACATCAGATATTCAGGAAAACGAGAACTATCCAAGAGGGTCTAAGATCAGCTAAGGACCTTGCAGGACCTTCATCAATACCGGTGTTTTACTGAATCTTTTGTATTTGTTGATCGGTCTACATTGAAACCACGAAAGGAATAATAGGAATGAGAATAATAACAAGGGCTATCAGCAGCTGATCTGATCTCCGGCCTTTTCCCACCTTTTTGAATATTTTGTAATTCATTTAAGTTCATTATGATGGGAAATAAAGACCTTTATTATTACTATTATTATTATTAAATACCCGACACTCTGTATATGAGAGGAATTGTGATCTGGAGCATATTAATGAATCAGCACTCGCAGAACATCCAGTTTGAGATAATGAAGACTCTTTGTCATATACTGGTGATGCCAATTTGTTAGCAGAAACGCTTATCGAAATATAATGTTTTTGTTCTGCATTCAGAGGTTTCAAGTTTAGCCATCACAGGTACCCACGTTATCTCGTTTGAAAAAAACCATTTCCCGATAAAACTCACTATCCAAGACCGTGTAGAAAGACGATAGAAATTTCAGAAAAATGAAAATAATTCCAAACAATGTTATCTAACTCAACCAACAGATAAAAAGCGACGACTCAAGAGTAACTTATTGTTATAATGAGACATTTTCAATTTCAATCGAAACGTTATTCATTGAAATCGAAAAGAATACGCGACGTACAATGAATGAAGGTAGCCGCGTCAAGTAACTCAGTTGCCAGTTCTTTGATGTCATGTCAAGGCACAATAGATTTTTTGAAATCATATTGTTGAAAAATACATTTACGTAATTTCAGTCATTTATCTACTCTGTTCATATATTTTAAAATTGTGTCTTTGATAACTATACCATCGACAAAATGTTCCGGAGGAGATTCCCCATTATTTGAGTGACAAAAATCATTTTGATTCAAAAATTAATTTTTTTTTATATCGATGCATTTCGCTGAGAATATTTCAGGAAATCATCTTTACGAGTAACAACTCAACCTGAAAAAATTCTCAGATAAGTTTCCATTTTTTCAAACTCAAACTTTGTTATTTTTGAACAATACTAATCAAGCAACCTGCAATAGATAGAACCACTTGTCCTACAGAATATCAAGCTGGTTGCTCTCGTGATATTGCTAATAATCGAGATGTTGTTAAAAATGGTCCGTTTACAAAATTTCATGATCTTGTGGAATTGATTCCGAAAATTCATTTATATCTGATATGAACACGCGTAAGTTTGTTTAAAAGTGGTTGACAATGTGAGTTTCACTTGTTCAGACTTCCATTGGCTATAACTTGTGAAAGCCAACAAATATGTTGAAGTGGTTTGAAACTCTGACCATTGAAAAAGCCAACAAGAAGCCCCTAGCCTGGTTAAGAAACGTTGACGTCACCTCCATAGTATGGAATCATGGATATACAGAACTGGACACTGGACACTGGACAGACATCAACAGCGTGAAACCTTCACAATGGAGAAGGAAGTCCACAACGAATGACCAATCTTAGACGTATTGGTGAAGAGGACCAACACTGAGTGGTAAACATCTGTATACAAAAAACAAACTCACACGGAGATCTTCAACGGAATGGTATCTTCACGGTGATGGTGGAATATACTTTGGCTAGAAGACAGCAAGATCATAACAAGGAAGAGTAGCCATCACGACCAGTGCATGCTCTTTCCTGTGTCAGAAGATTGTCAGAAAAGATGAGAAGAATTGCGTCCAAGTACAATATCGGAACCTGCTTCAGATCCGATAACACCGTCCGTTGCAGCATCACGGAAATTAGGCCCATCAAACACGGACTGCGATTCCAAGAATTGCATCTACTGGATACCCTGTGAACGCGGCAAATCCTATATCGGTGAGACTGAGAGGCCATTAGAAATCTGCATTGCCGAGCACAAGAGAAACATACAACGGGAAGAAATCAGCAAATCGGGAATGAAAGATCCTGTTTGGATTCAACAATATAACATCAAGTTGTCCCAATCTAATTAAACTAACCGGTGAAGCGGAGTGACGGAAGAGGGGGTGAAAGCTTTCGAATGACTTATATATAGTCATCTCTCGGGAGAATAGTCTACTCATCACCCGAAGCCGATTGTCGATACTAACAATCGAAACGTCGCGAAGTAACTTGGTTTCAAACCTCTTTTAATTTTTTTGATTCTTTAATTTATTTCATACCTATTTTTAATTTGATTTCTCTTTCATCTTGATTTTTCCATTCGTTATATTGTAATTGCTCAATATAATCGATATTTCAGCCATTAAATTTAATTTTATTCATTTTTCATTGATTTAAAATCATATTAGAATCATATTAGACAATGGAAATTCGAACTAATAAAATTCAAAATCTTGCTGCTCAAGATAAATAGTCCCAATTCTCCAAAGATATCAGTCTGTTGTTTTTCTTGGGTATTGAAGTAGCTCCTTTCACAAAAAAAAAATAGAAAAAATTCCAGTTATGTTTCTTCAGAGATTTCTTGACGAATGAGAAAATCTTAGTAAGAAGTATTCGTAATATGTTGAAATAAATAGAACTTATGAAAGTGTGAATAATTGAAAGCAGTGAAAGCGTTTAGTATGCGAATCATCTCAAGAACAATACAAACTCATCATCATAAATTCCAACCCTTTAATTTGAGATGCAACACGGCTATCCTGACTCCAGGAACGTAATATTTCAGCAAGTTATCTTGTATCTGGAGAGAATAAACGTCTTCTCAATATAAATATTTAAAAGAGTTCCTTTGTGTCTGGTGAGTTCAGTTTGGATATGTTTTGAAAATTTAGCAGAGAACTAATCCTGCATTCCAGAGAAAACCAAATAGAATGAAAAAAGTGAATGTTTTGAAGCTTATAAAAATAGCGGAATATTGTTTAATCAGCCTGACGTGGATTATGTCAGAAACACTGAACTAAAATATCATCATGTCCAAAAAAATATATTTCTCACATTTCGTTTGAGAAAGAGAAATATTGTCGCGTACCCATAGGCTCTGACTAATTTACTCGCTTTGTGAAATTTGGAATGCCAGAGGATTGGCTTTCAAAATAATGAAACAGAGAGGTAGACAAATATAACAGAATTCATTATGAGTAAATTTATTTCACTCATATCATAACTGAAATTTATACTACCAGGATTGGGTAATCATGAGCCTGGAGAGATGTGGCTGGATGTGGGATGAGGTGTATCCACTCCATACCCCATCCGCTGTCCCGCATTTCAATACTGTCCTAATAAGTGATTTAATTTTCAGAAATGATTTATCTGTATGGTATAATGAAAAATTAATATTACTTTATATTACTTTATTTATTTGGCAATATTATGGATATCATGACGAATGTAAATTTTTTTCGGAATTGTAAAGAAGTTATTCAGAAACCAGAATTGAAATATAAACGAATGAATCAGGAAGCTTGCTCAGAACCGATTTATTTGGCTGTAATTTTCCCATGAGTAATAATTCGGTCGTGAAAAATTACCAATACAGCTAGTTATTTTGCCAAAAATGTTATGTTCATGACATCAAATGATTCAGATCTACGGTTAATTTCATTACCAACTGTTATTTGATCAACTCTTACAAAGTTATTACATGTTTTCATATTTTAGAAACTGACAAGTCAAAAATCACTAAAGAAAGATATTGGTCGAATTACTTGAGCTCTAAAATTTTTTTCAAAGAGCAGATTTTATGAAAATTCTTATAACACCAGTTAACTCCTTCGTATTGTTTCCCACGACCTCGAGGGAAGTAATGGAAAGTATTCAGTCACTCAAGAACTCCAATTGTTCAGACTATTTTGAGGACAACAGTGGGATCAATAAAAGTATCGCCAGTATGATTGCATACCCATTATCCCTAATAATAAATGACTATTTTTCTCATGGGGTTTTTCGTGCAATATCAAAAAAATCTGTAGTCTTACCTCTTTTTGAAAAAGGAGATCCTCACATTATTGACAACTTTCGACCTATTTCAATAATACCTATACTTGGAAAAGTTATCGAGATAATTGTCAAAAGCAGATTGATAACATACTTAGAAGGTAATTCTCTTTTCTGCCCTGGACAATTTGCGTATAGAAAGGGTGAGTCCACAATCGATGCTCTTTTGAATATCATATTCAGTGTAGTGGTAGGTCTTGAGGGGGGCAGACATTCATTCATAACGTTGTGCGATCTATCAAAGTCATTTGATTGTGTTTCGCATAATATTCTGCTTGAGAAACTTTCCTATTATGGTATCTGTGGACTGTCCCTATTTGCACGATAGATCACAGTGTGTATCATTACACGGGATCAAATCGTATATGAAATCTGTCAAACATGCTGTGCCCCAGGGTTCTGTACTGAGACCATTTTTTTTATTCTATATATAAATAACCTATTACCGTGTCACAATAATGTGAATTACTTGATTGTTTCTGCCAATACCACCATGAAGTCTGCAAGTAACTGGTTTGTTTCAAATAGACTTCTCAACGAGGGTAGAAATCAAAATCTCATAATTTCCACAAATACGTATTCCTTGGGTGAAAGTGTTAAGCTACTTGGGATCCATATAGACGACAGACTGAACTGGTCAAGTCATGTTGACAAACTGGCCAAGAAATTATCAAGTGTGATATTCATGATCCGTAGACTAAAGGAATTTGCCGGTATCAGAGTGGTCAAATCTTCGTACTTCGGACACTTTCATAGTCATAAGGTATATGGCATAGTGTTGTGTTAGAATCCAAGGAATGACGAGACAAGTGTGCAGTCTTCAGCAAAGCAATATATTGGATTATTGGTTATTTCAAATAATTCGTTAATATACAATAAAAAGAGAGTTGGAGACAATATGGATCCCTGGGGAAGACCAGTGTTGATGGTAAAATTATTTGAGACATATTCATCGACGGCCACTTCCGGGGAACGTTCTTTCAGAAAGCTGGAGAGCCATACACAAAAATGATCTGACAAGCCATATCATTGCACTTTGGCCAGCAAACCCTCATGTCACTCACAGTCCAAGGCCTTAGAAATATTAAGCGCAAGAACCATGTTTTTCGATTGCGTTATTCCAAGTTTGGGTGACATACAATAAATGGTCGCCTGTTGATCATTGGTTTTGAAAGCCATATTGATGATCTCTCAAGATGTTAAAGCCTTCCAAATATTCAAGGATATCGTGGTTTACGACTCCATGATTTTTCATATCACTGAGAGCAAAGCGACTGGTCTATAGTTATTTGAAAGATTATTCTTGTCTTTTTTTGAAATAGGCTGAATGCGAGCAAGAAGGAAAAACCTCTTTCTTGTAAGACAGGTTGAAAAGTCTGGAAAATACTGGCGCGAGTTCATTGGCGCAGTTCATAAGTACGATGACGGGGCACTTCATCAGCTATCAATTATTCTACAACCATTTACCCTTGATTATCAAAGAAGATCGGACAAGACAAACTTTTAAAAAACGTGCTTTCAATCTGTTGTGTGACATTGAGCCATATTCATTACAAGAATTCATGGACAAATAACCATTTTCAGTCTGTATTAAATTTAAGCTTCCCAGTAAC
>WOGR01000648.1:0-23724 GCA_015342045.1 Leptinotarsa lineolata | reverse complement strand
GTTCAAAATGACCTTCACCTAGTTTCATACAATAATACTCTCGAAAGCGTTCCGTACATTATTCAAGATATCCGGAGTCAGCAATCGGCATTCCAAACAATTCTCTGTCGCAGGTCTTCTAGATTTGTAGGCTTAGTAGAGTATACTTTCGACTCCAGATGTCCCCTTACAAAGAAGTCCATCGGTGTGAGAACAAGTGTTCTAGCTGGCCATTCCACTGGACCTTTTCTGCCGATCCACCACAATGGAAAACGTTTCTCCAAGAACTGTGATAGAGGGACAGAAGACCTTTCAAATGATGTATCACTCGACCCCCCATGCCATTGAAAAAAATTTGGGGGGTAGTTGGTGATCGCAGAATCAGTCCCCCTAGAAATGAAAATTGACGGTTCTTTGAAATTTTCCATTACATGTCCATTTCTGACTTACAGGGGGGTGTCAAGTTTTCGTTGAAACGCCCTGTACAGAGCAAACTCGATATATACTAGACAGTAGACAGTAGACACACCACAAATATAGTAGAAGGGTATTGTCTTAAAGTTATGTGGGAGGCTATTCCTGACATTTATGGGTTTTCACTGTCTTGAAATCAAAAACTTTCCAAAATAGAGCACGGATTCCAATAGCACTTCATTGTGAGATCTTCACTCATTAGTTCACAAGTCGCGAAACGTGTTTCTAGAATAGTTCCAGAATAGTAGGCATTGAATTATCAAAAATGACTGACGTTTTTGCCTCAATATGTCTCTTGCAGTGACGTAGGGAAATTATACCAAACGGATGAGCAAAAATGATGATAAAATGAAGAGAATCACAACCTTGTTGTGTTTCGTTTTAATGCAACAATATTTCTGAGAATTCAGTGCCTACTACTATGGAATTGTACAATAAAAGTTTCTTCATTGTATTTTTTCATAATATAATGTTTTGGATCTTGATGACTTTTGCTAACTGACAAATATCTGCCTGATAAAATCATAATTTCAGGTGAAACACATCAATGTGGACATTCAATGAATACAAAACTATCTGAAACGCCATGATACCTCGATTAAATATATCCTAATTGAAAATTTTATCGTTACAGAATAATAGAAGAATTATTCGAATCTATTTTGTCATAATTTCGAATTCTTGAATCTAATAACTTCTGAGTAATCTAAAAGACTGAGTAAGGAACCGTTATCTCCCAAATGCAATATGTTGTAAACATAATTGAATGATTGAACTGGTTGATGTATATAAAAAAGTATTTCTATGTTCTTTGATCCTTTTGGAGAAAGGTCTTCCAGTTTGGCAAATGGTAATTTTGGAACGAGAAACACAAATCAACTTGTACACTCCCAATCTGAACGACAAAACAGTTTTGACATATATACTACACTAGATGTTGAGGATTCTACTAGATATGGAATGTTCTTAGATAAATTTTTTTCTCATGTTTGATATAAATCAATCATTACCGTTATACATTATATAAACTTATTTTCCAGTTTTTTTGCTTCATTGGGTTTTGTCAAAATAGGCTCCACTAATTTGAATTTTTGTATATTTCTTTTTCTTTGTGTTTATTATTCTAGTATTCATATTGTCTAATGTTGAAAAGTCTTGAGGTATCTACAGTGTAAACTGTGTTTTTTCAGTTTTTGTTGACCCGCCATGTTCGAGTTGAAGAAGATCTTAGATCATTTTCAGTTTTGAAACCATTCGGGGTTGAATTCAGAACCGATTTGACTCATCTTCTCAGAAACACAAAAGACTTAAAGTATACAATTTAGAGAAACTGGCTGTTATTGTATGAGTTGTGGTAATCAATCAATGTTTTGAAATGTCTCACAAAACTTTTGGGACAGTAATTTTCCCACTTTAGTTTCAAAATTTTTTGTTGCAGATAAAATCAGCTCAGCTTTATCTTCTATAAAAATTTTCTCCAAAATGATCTGGAATTTTATAATTTGGCAAAAAGGCATTCATAAATTGAACACTTTCTTTATCTTATCAAAGACAAAACCCACTTCCATTTCAAGTTTTTGAAATGATTTGCAACCTGATCTTTTTACATTTCAGATTCTGAAAACAACATTTACCCCGTATGGCGAGTTGAATCGCAAGAGTCAAGTATATTCCTTGTAACTGCCTCTTTGAAATATAATTGATATCAACAGGAAAAAAGTGTAGTTTTCTGATTGTCATCCTGTATATAATCAAATTTCGAAAATATTTCACGTTGATTTGACTAAAAAGTTCAGTACGACTAAAATAACAACCAGACATCGATATTCATTTTGTAGTGAATTTACGATTTTGAAGTGAATTGAGCTCCAAATCTTTGAAATAATGTCAATCATATAAATTATTTCAAATGAATATACCAGCGGATTCGACAATAGCTGTAAATTTACGTTTCTTCAAATGTTAATAGAGTGAAACAATAATTATCACTTTTCCTCGACAGAAATTTCCCACATTCTCATAGATTTTGAAGTAGCCTCTGTATATGTTTCCCGAACTATCAGCAAGTATATACTGTAGAGGTTCATACAAAGTGATACCGAACTGAAGTGATATTCAAACTTAAAAATCTCGGAAAAGATTCGGAGTCTGCCAAAATTTATAGCTTTTTTCCGACAGGAGCAGGAGCGGGATATAAGTATATAAAAGTGGGATAACATCGTTGGGAAGGTCAGATGTTTTGTGAAGCGTATTATCCTTTTTTTAGCTGTAGCCGGAAAGATTTATCATTATAATAACTGCGTAATAATGTCAGTTTGGTGTTGTTTATCGTTATTTTTTTGTGTTTGATTCACTTTACTGGTTACGGTTTGGATTTGTTGGGGTTTTTATCGTATTTGAGATACATTAGGCGAGTAGTAATATTTATGAAATATGTTGATTTTGCATTTTCCTTCATTGAGAAATATGTTTTCGAGATGCCTGAAATGAAAAAAAATATAAGAGGGTATTGAGAACTTGGGAAATATCTATAATACAATTTGGGAATACGGAAAAAAGTGTTCATATTTAATTTTATCATGCTTTAGAGATGAAGTGCTATTTATCAGTTGTTCCAGTGTAGAAAGTTGGTTGCATATTGATCATATCAATGATTTGGTCATGAATTTTTTCTGGTTCAGTAGTCCAAATATCATCTCCATCTTGTTGGAAGCTGTCAAGTGTCCTCTAAGACTTAGGTTACTCATACTTGAATAAAGATTCTGCTACACTCTGTTTATTTTCTTTCAATTTTCAAACAGGTTCGAGTGGAATACTCCACGACTTTTGCAAATACATCTTCAATCCATGTAATTCGGAAAATATTCAACCTTCCGAAAATATGATGTGAGGAAATTTTGATAACCATATTGAAAGGAATTTCAGTAATCATCTCATTGTCTTAAGTCAAAGAGATTTGTCATCCAGTTTTTTTGCAACATTTGTTCGTTGTTACCCCCAAAAGCAATCCATCCGTTAGGTCCACCCATGCCCTACTCATGCAAAAATTAAAAAAAATTACTTCAGTGAAAATGATTTTCCTGAATCTGTTCTTCTGAATGTATTTTTTCAAATTCCCATTTCTGGAATATCTGTTTTCTTATGAAAACTATTGATTAGGTACTTGTTTCATCAAATATGTGTTATTCAATTTCATTTTTGTATATTCGTATAAGTGTTGGAAGTGAATAAAAAAAATGTGAAACGAATTTTTCAACTCAAACTTCATTTTATCGTAGTTGAGACAAATGAATGAAACTCAAATGTCAATTCCACAATACATATATCATATTGACATTGTTTATGATATTTTTCTTAGCAGAACTTCTGATATTGTTTTCAGATTAACACAGGAGCATTTATTTATATCGATGAATTTTTCAGATTTCAGGTTTTCAAATGGAAATAGAGATAAACTCACCAGAGTTTATAGAAATTCTAAATGATTATAATTGTTTACAATGACGACCTGGCATGAATATGGCAAGTGCGATATTGCGAAACGTCGTGCTAGTATCAAAGATGAAGGGATGTACACCCGGGATAGCACTTCAGCAAGTGATTGCATTCGTAAAGGTCAACTATGTATTCCGACATCTAGAAAGTATTTCAATTGATTGATCAAAAACTATTGTTCCCAATATAACAATAGAATATTACTTTCTGACCTAATGACTATGACGCCACACTCAAAGTTGTTTTCGATGCTTATAATAATGACTGAGAGAAATCTGAGAGCTGATATAGCGAGTTACTCTCAGAAAAACTCTCCCGTGGACACGTAGCTTTACATTTATCTAATATGTCTTTCACTAGGGGAAGGCATTCGTCTGTTGGAATGTTAGAGAATATGTTTTTTACGTCGAATGATACTAGTTTGATATTATTCTTGATATTCAAATTTCATAATTTGTTGGTGAGGTCTACTGAACTTAGAACTGTGTTGAAAGGCTTAAATTACGTGAGGTCTCTGAATCTTGAAGTTAAAAACTTTGACAACTTACTGGTTGGGGCATCTATATATGATACTACGGATCTGGTTGGATGTCCTTCCTTGTAGAGCTAGATCAATCCATACAGCCTGCAGAAAACATCCAAAACTACTTCTGCAAATACAAAATAACAACAGATTTCATGAGTAATAATAATTTAGGTAAGGTATGTATAGGTATGGTAAGGTATGTATAGAATAGAATGTGGTGAATGCCCTGCAGTTTATACAGGCAAAACTGGTAGAAATTTTGACGCAAGGCTTCGTGAACACGTCTGTTTGGACAAAAAATCTACAATGTATGAACATCTTCAAGAAACAAAATACAAGATAATTGAAGATAATATCAAAATTCTACACACATGTAATAAAGGGAAGAAGATGAATTTGTTGGAAGCCATGAAAATCGATAAATCAATAAAAAATCCGAAACATATACCCCTAAACGAGCAACTTGATCTATGTAGGTCTCCACTCTTGAATTTATGAATTTGGCAACCCCGATAATCTCTATAATTTCATAGTTGGTACCCCTTATTCAGTCAGTAGCTAGTCTCCCAGACTACCTGTAACCCCATATAATTCGTGTGCACACTCCAAAAAGCTAGTAAGTTAGTTTTATTTGATAATGAGCTAAACCTCGAAATCGGTCGTAAGAATAAATAAACGTAGTGGAAATTACACAAAAAAGTGTTTTCATTCATCTTATTAAAGTAATCTCCAAACCTCTATTTTCCCCTTTGGGGGTGGAAATTCCTGGTAACCTTCCTTGATGCTTATTTTCCATATACAAAGAACCTACCTGCATATTTCTAGATTCAGTAGCTTTGGCTATATGTTAATATAAGAGTGTTTGTCAATCAATAGATACTCACTTTCTTTACTTAAGAATACAGTAACTAAAAAGTATACCAGCAGCACTAAGTGATGAAAAGCTTCGAGCATTGAATTATATTACCTATGAAGAAATTTCGTAAAACTAACACAACCGTCAACGACGTCTGCCCGCGTTCGGGTCGTGTTCTCGGCGATGCGCTCTTCCCACGCGCATCGTCCCCCGTCGTTTTACAGTTAACGCGACGCGTAATGTCTTACTGCGTTGCGTCAAGTTAATCTTATCGTGATAATTTTTTAACAACTTGTCTAAATTATTCAGTGTTAAAGAGAAAGTTTATCTATATTAAATACCTGAAACGATTATTTTATCAATTTTTTTTTAAATTGACAGATATTCTGAAATGTGAATTGTAAAAATATCCAATTTGATTGTATTTATAGCTCAGTAATTTGCATATAGTAGTTACCACATAAGAGGTAGATATATGCTACCGTGGACTTTCATTTAGAACTATTTCAGATAAACAATCTCACGGTACATCATCTTTATGGAATTCCAACGGTATAGGCCAAAATAGCTCTCAGGGAGCAAACATTTTCCGGCCTCAGTTAATACGATCAAGATCACACAAAAGATTTGTAAATTGCAACGTTATGTTATTCTGATATATAAGCTGTATTTCTGTAAAATTTCATCTAAATCCGTTCAGTCGTTTAGGCGTCAAAGAGCTACAAACATACATATATCCATCCTCAGTTAATACGACCAAGATCACACAAAACATCTGTAAATTGCAACGTATATGTTATTCTGATATATAAGCTGTATTTCTGTAAAATTTCATCTAAATCCGTTCAGTCGTTAAGGCGTAAAAGAGCTGCAAACATACATATATCCATCCTCAGTTAATACGACCAAGATCACACAAAACATTTGTAAATTACAACGTATATGTTATTCTGATATATAAGCTGTATTTCTGTAAAATTTCATCTGAATCCGCTCAGTCGTTTAGGCGTAAAAGAGCGACAAACATACATATTAACCATCCTCACAAACTTTCACATTTATATTGGAACAGATAGATTGAATTATTCTGTCCCCGCTCCAAAATGTTTCTGATTCAAAACAATGTTCGAAAAGAAACAATTCGAAAAACCCCATCGAAATTTAGGTAGCTTCTTAGAACTTCCAAAGATTGCCTGTTTTACATATTATTTGATACGACTGATTAGGTATTACTCTGGTTGTTCAGTAGTCAACCATTCTATCATGTATATATTCTTTCATTATCCTGCTACTGGGTCTGTATCTGTTAAAAATGACTGCACGTATCTCAGAAATACATTTCTATTAGTCCCTACCTTCGGTATCTCATTAGTTCATGTATTTAAAAGCTCTGTCCGAACAAAAACACCAATTTATGCTAAACTACTTCGCAGAGTCGGGCTCCAAATGTAGAAACAAATTAAATTCCTTCGAATTCCGCTGTCAGAAGAATCGCAATGGCTTTTGTACATTTTCTCCGGCAATGAAATTAAACGATGAAGAGAAAAAACATCGCTAACTTGATTAAATCGGAAACAATAAAGAGAACTTCGTCACGCCTTACTTGACGAAGGGAAATATAAAAGGCATAATCGATGTTTACTTGAGACAAAAATTTAGGGACGGATGTGCGTGTTTATGGAATATTTGGGACTGGAGGACTCCATTATAGTTTTATGTATTACTGTGGACGAGTTGCTGATGATTCGTTTCGCCATAAAAGAAATTGGATTTTTGTGATACGATAGACCGGATTGCTAAGCAGTTTGGTACGATTGGCGATATTATGAACAGAACGAAATTTTACGCTTAACATTAGCTTTTTTTAGGTTGACAAATTCAGTTCAATTATTAAAGTCAACATTTTCATTGTTCATATGTAACAATTTGTGAATAACTCAATAAGAATATTGAAACTTAAAAAATGAGAGAAATAATAAATTACATCAACATTTGTTTTGAACAAAAGACTAAAGTTGAAATGTACATCAATTTTCAGAGAAAAATAAAAGATTATCAGTGTTACTATTTCCATTCATCTGTTTAAAATCTATTTTTCCGTTAATCAGCTGTCGCCTCCATATAAACGACAGTTCTCAGAAGTTGAGAAACTTGGGCGAGCTAAGGACTAACAAGGTCTTAGCTTTAAACGTGTGATCCCTGATGAACTCACAAGAGACAAACTCAAGATGTATAAACATTTGAAGAAGCTAGCTATTGGCGCCAGCGAAACGTCAGGAAGAAATTTCAGAAATAGACGGCCTTCAAACTAGAAAAATAGTGACACTGAAAATCTTGGCCGCGAAAGCTTCAATCAGAATTATCGATGGCTTCGATAATGATTCTTCATCTGTTGAGATAAATACATACTTCCGACTATATTTAAATATTCCAAAGCATAACAAATTTGGCTGCGAATATATGTCCTTCTTTATACTATTTGATGATAGCAGTTCTCCTTTTATGTCTGTAATGAATCATTGTCGGGTTCTCTAAACCTGCTATAAATTTAATAAAATGCTTTCTTAAAAATCGTTCACAGTTTCTAGAAACTTTGAAAAGAAAATCAAGCAATAAATTTAATAAACGTGGTGTACCTCAGGGATCGATACTTGGGCACTCATTATTTTGCGTATGCACTTGTGATCTAGTTTCTGTTTCAAGACATTGTAGTTCACATATGTATGCGGATGATACACAACTTCAATTATCATTTCACCCTAATGACGTCGCGCTACTGCCAATCTAAAATTGAATGAAGATACAACTCTTCTCATTTCAGTATCTGGAGCTCATAACCTCAAAATCAATTCAAACAAAACTAATTTGCTTGTTTGTGGTACTAATCGTAGCTTGGTGGAAAGATATACTGATGCGGCGACGTTTTCGACCGATCTTGCGTGTCGTCAACGTAAGTGTGTTGATTGATCGTTCACTGAACCAGTGGGCTCAAATTTATCCACCACATTGTGAATAGTCTTCTTGCTAGGACGATTATCGCGACCTTATAATGGGTGAAGCGCACGTAACGTTGCCTGAACAGAGTACACATTTTGACCAAAGTTTTATCATTTGACAGATGTAGCTTCAACAAGATGGCCCTTATCAATTGTCAAAGCATGATAGTTCCTGTTGTAAGACCTTCTAGGTAATTTTCAGTTAGAATAAATCATAACGTCAGTTTATATCCTTTTTCTTTCTCGGGAGCTGAGAATAAACTTCGATTCCCAACGTACATCTAGGAAACCATCCTAGAATGCATATGTCTCATTACTCTTCCGCCAACTTTTCCCACAATAAATAACCCCGAAACGGTCGTAAAATTTCGCCGGATTTACTCCCGTGTACACGGAGTGCGACCTGACCACTGCACCAGCAAAGGTAATTATCATCATAAAGTGGACTTTACGACCGGTGTGAGGTCACTGTAAAGGAATGCTTCATTTCCTCGTGGAGTTGGGTGTCTCCTCCCTTTCCCCGTATAAACACACGCCTCTTCTTTTGCAGCCTTTATGTGGCCTTGGAAGGATGGACAGTGGCGGTGGTGAGGAGCGTTTTTTTTTATTTTCCGAATAAAAGGCCACGCGCTTTAGTTTCATTGTCGAAGGCGTCCAAAAAAGAGAGAACAAGAAGATTGTTTTGTTATGAGACTTCAAAATGAATTGATGGCTTTGATTTATTTTTCATCCATTCAAAAACAAAGTTATCGATGACAGCATATTGGTAGTTATGAAAATGAAATTATCAACAGACATATTCGATAATTGACAAATGATATGAAAAATATGAAAAAATCTGTCAGTTGATATTTTTCAATCTATCATTCGACTATTTGAAATATTTACATATCTTCAAATAGATTTTCACTGATTTTTTATGAATAATAGATAGCAGAAAAAGAAATAAATGGACTTCCAGAAATTCGTCTGTGTTGTTGCAAAATTCATCTAATCTAATATCAGTTTTTCCGTTTTCAATAACGATCAAACAAACATTGAGTTGTTCTTCATGATAATTTATTGGATGATGTGGTTTCTTGAACCGATTGTCTACAGAGCTAATTTCTTTGAATGTTTTCAATATCCTTTCCATGGTACTAAAGTGAATATTTCTTCCTGGATGCCGGTGATTGAAAATACAAGCAACATCTCTATATAAAATCTGTTTAAAATCAGTTTTTCCGTCAATCAGCTGTCGCCCCCATACGAATGACAACTCCCAAAAGTTGAGGAACTTGTGCGAGCTAAGGACTAACGAGGTCTCAACTTTCAACGTATGATTCCTAACATGGTTGCAGAATCATCCCAGCTTCAACTAGATAAATTCTCTCGAGAAAAATATCTAATCGAGGTTGAGATCGAACCCACGATCTTCCGATTGTGAGGCGATATAGCACATTCTCACCACATAAAAGAACGATTTTCACTCTGTCTTGTGTGAATAACATTGTACATAAAACTCATTTGTGAATTATGAATGTACGAAAATCTGTACACAAAACAATTCGATTCATTGAACGCAATAATTTGACATTAACCAAAACTGAAAATTTGTTTCGAAAGCCTACTGAGGAAAAATTTTACTATTTTCCTCCCGACATGCTGCATTAGTCTTGTAATGTTTGAAATGACGAAATTTTATATCATGTTTGGTAAAAATCGCTAGAATGAAAGCCTTTTGAATAGTGTAGGTCAATGTTTAGTTCACAGAAAAGTATGATGTTTCGGGTTAGTTTGTAACTGAATTATTGATCAGGAAAATAATTCAACTGGACAAAACTCTATTAGAAAAAAGGATACGAGTGTAATAAGAATGAAGAAAAATATGTTTATTCGATTACTAACATATAAATGTCCATACATTGAAAATCCAATCAGATTAACATTGAAATGGACAACTAGATGAACTTTTCGATAACAAAGACGAATTTCTGGAGGGGTATTCATTTATTTTTTTGGTAACAGGTCAATGCGGGTAATTTCAGGGCAAGATATGACATTGAAGTCTCGTATTCGTCAAAATTATGAAATTTGAACCATGTTTCATGCGAACCGATAGAGCCAAAGATTCTAAAAACTGAAAAAATTGGAAGAAAGTTGAAGTGTCAGTAGAGTTCAAGTTCAGAGTAAGAGTATAAAATTAGAAACTGAGCAACGCTTTTCTTTGGCATATTTAGAAATTTACAAAAAAACTGATTTTGTAAGGATTTTCGGAAAAAAGATCAAATATGATAGGTTTAGAGTAGCACATAACAGAAGGAAAGATGCTACTTTCACTAATTATTCAAGTACACACTAACTGTAAAGTTAAATTTTCATTATTTCTATCAATAAAAGAAATTTTCACATGTCGCGAACTTCATGTGTGACAGTGTATATGGCAACTCACTGGAACTACACCAATAATTATCATCAAAATCGTATTATTGAATGACTCTCTTGTGAGCATTGATGATTATCCTATCAAATCATAATGCTTCATTAAAAAATTACATTTATGTGTAGTTACGACTTTTTTCAAACAAAAAAATTCATAGAGATGATTTTACATTGTTTTACAGATTTATATGTCCAATCAATCGTTTTATACTCATTTTTACTGAAACTATGCTATTGTGATTTTATTCAAAGAAAAAATCCATAACTCAATATATTATAGTCCCTGAAGAAGCTTCCTAGTGGAAAGCGAAAGAATGGCAAAGTAAAGCAGAATTTTTTTTTGATTCATGATTGAGAGATCCCATTGATCCATTTGCTTGTCGCTAAAACAATCTACTTCATTTTTTAGTTACAGACATATTTACTACAACATTGAACATCATAAACGATGATCATAATCAATGTTGATCTGTTGATGAATCAATAATGTTAGGAAGATTCGTATTGTTACAAACAGAAAACAAATAAATATGTGAAGATGTAAGTTGATGGTAACGTTATTTTTTCTATATCTATATTAAAGACATCATTTCAAGAATGTAAAAAAGACCTTTCAATATGATACTCGAACATTTCATGAATTATCTATTTATAGCATTCGTCTGAAAGATGTTTGTTTCAGGATGTTATGTATAACAAGATGGATAAAAAATGAACAAATATTGGAAGACGAAATTCATCACCATTCGTGATAATAATTACGAATTGGAAATTCATTAATTATTAATTATCCAAAATGATATTATTTTGGGACAATACTGATAACGTCATTTCTCAAATGTAAAGAAGACCAGTTATTCCGATTGTCATCCAAGAGATATTTGTTTTGGGATGGTTTTGAAAGTTTCTGGTTTGAAATTCCATTCCATAACATTCGTTATGGAATGGAATTAGATCACAGGAAGATTATTTACAGATTCCCACATTTCTTGTATAAAGATGGAGAAGCGATAACCTTTTTCTTCCAAAAATTATTGTATCCCAAAAATACACCTCTTCCAATTCGAACAAGTTCTTCTGGCTGGAATTTGATCGAATAAGAGAATGACTATCATTATGTATTATCATCGATGACTGGGAAGAATAAACTCACTCGTGACATGAAGACGTAATTTTATGAATGGATTAGTATTTTATTGGGAAAGAAAGTTTTTGGCTTTCTACTACTCCATCTCAATACAAAAATCTTCCAAAGAAAAGAAGGTAGCAATCAATTTTAAAATGAGTAATTCTAAACATATATGTGTAGATCATGCAAAGAAATAACTTTCAGACACAAAATGGAAGAGAAAGCCCTTCAGAAACAACTACTTTCATATAAACATTGAATTACACGAAAGAAAAAATTCTTTCGAAACAAATACTTTCATATGAACACTGAATTATACAAAAACACTTTTTTCCACTGTTTGTATTCCAAATATTCGTTATAGAATCAAATCAGATATCATTCACAGGATTTCTACACAATATACTGAATGAATGGTAAAAATTTCAGCTACATGTAACTCAGCCATCCTCACTGGTAGATACTGATGTTTCCCAGTAAGACACTTATCTAAGGGCTCTTCAGTACCAATCTGAGTAACATTATCAGAAAAAACACACAACTCATTCATAAATTACGATTTTTATGTCACGGAGTTTGATCTACTTATGTCATCGATGACATCGTAATGACATTTATTCACTTATTTTATTAAATTCCAGCCAAGAAGAATATTGTTTGAATTGAAGGGGTTATATTTTTAGTAGTGAATAATTTTTGGGAAAGAAAGTTTTTGGTTTTCTACTACTCCATCTTGATACAAAAAAAATGTGGGAATCTTCCAAAGGAAAGAAGGAAGCTGATATGCTGAAATCCTTATATGCTATAGATAGGAAAAGTCGGAAGTGGTGGCACCGATTATTTTGGCATTTCTTGGATACATCCATTGTAAACTCTTATATATTGTTCAGAGAGAAAACTGAAAATAAAGTGAAACTCAAGGAATTCCCTCTCGAAGTTGTATCCGGTTTGGTTGGAGCCAATTCTTTGAAACAAAACTTAGGAAGGCCATCAGATTCGCCTGCCCAGAGCAGATTCAAAGTTCATGTATCCAAGGAACTTAGAAGAGATCAATCCAAGCACATGCCCGAGTATGGAACATCAAGGCGTTGTGCACATTGTAGTAGTGCTAAGGAACCGCATCGCACCAGATGGAGCTGTAGTGTGTGCAAAGTGGCTTTGTGCAAGTCAGCCAATAAAAATTGTTTTGTCGAATTTCATAAAGTTTGAAATGCCATAATTACCGCCTATGCATTGTTGAATTTTTTTCAATAAATTATTTTTGTTCATTGTTTTCGAACTCGGAAGGCAAAGTGGTTTCACTACGAAACCATGTGTTATTTTTCAAAAACCATTTTTTTTCACTCGACTCTTGTATTTTCATGTCCAGTTGACTCCAATAAACAGTAAGTCACTGAAAGTTTTGATTAAAACTCGATTTACTTAAGTAGTGCTTCAAAAGGTTGAGTGGTAACTAATGAAAAATTTCAAGCAATCAAGTAGTTATATTCTCATTATTTATACGTAAGGATCCCAATTCACGTGCGTAAATATAAATACAACAATACTTGCGTCATCTTTCATACCCACATACGTAGTATGTGAAATATGTTGGCAACAAAATGAGTTTCGTTTTCGCTTCAAAATATCGTGCGTTGCACTAAGATTCTTTTGCATTTTGTTCAAAATTGAAACAAAATGAAAAGTAGTTCATAAAGAAATTATTTTACGGAGAAATTATCATACGATCAAATCATTTTTCGTTGAGAGAAATATTTTAAAAAGGATTAAAAAATCAGCACATCATTGAATATTATGGAAAGAAAAATTAACCCTGAAACAAGTACTTCTCCCTACGGGTATTGAGTATTGAGTTATTGGCCCTAGTCTCAGTGACGAATTTAATCGAAGGGTGAATTTACAAATTCTAGAAACCATCCACTTGCCTACCTTTATGCATGATACATACATATCGTCTAATTATCAGAATCATTAACAGAAATTATTTAACTGGTTATTTCCTAGGTTATCCCTGAAAATTTCCGCTAACAAAAAATTTGGGATATTAGACATATCCTAAGCAAATCTAGGATTTTCTGTTTTATTTCTGGATCAACATGGTTGCTGCCCAAGATATGCTCAGGTGCTAAACCAGCCTAATTGTTCCAGTTGCTGGAATACTAGAAAATACGTTTTGGACGACAACGATTGTTTTTAGCGTGGTTCTGCTACTGTGAGGTATCTTGTGTAAATGGCTGTCAGATATAGGTAATTCAATTTCCATTGTGGTACAATCAAGACGCATTGAAGTCAGTCGAGTCCCAGTCACACTGCTGTATTTCCTGCACTGATGAGAAGTAATACTTCGAAACCGGTCTGTAGGTGATCTACTCGTGTCCCTGCTACTGGTTTGCATAAATGTCTGTCCGATATAATTCAATATCCATCGTAGTATTAGTCAGGGAAGTATTAGTTTTCTGTCAGGTATTTACCATAATGTATTGTGTAGGTATATTGAAAGTGACGAATGTTTCGAAATTTAATTTCGCAATATTTATTTTCTTATACGATACAGTCTTCAGATTTATTTTGATTTTTGAGAAACTTAAACAATTAATGATATATTCATTCACTACAGATGCATTTGGAACCAATATCTCTAAAAAATGGCAGAAGCTTTTAGAGAGCTTTGACTGCCACGGAAATAAATCCGAAATCCGACAAATGGAAAAACTAGTGTTGTCGAAAATGTTACAAGACTCGTTCTGCTTGATGTAAGCATGACAATCTGGCCATTCACATACGAAATTGAGGTCGATGCTTCTATTTTATTCATAAATAGCTCAGTGGGCGGTCTTTAATTTTGGCGACTGCAGATTGCAGAACGAGACTTTGTACTGTGACTGTGAGCGTTAACTTTGATAACGCCCATAATGTTTAACTGAGTGAGAATTAAATTTTTGTTATGATGAACGTTAACCCTCCAATTTTCAAATATATTATCCGCATGAAGGACAACTTTTGAAACCAAAATATATTAGAAATACAATTGGAATTTTGTGTTATTTACAGTGTTGCCTGTATCGAAATAAAATATCTTGGCTTTCTACTTCTTCATCTTTATACCTTTCTTCATGACGCTTGTCGCATCAGTTTGTCAAGCTGCTTGAGCTTATTTTCTCACGCGACATTTTCAATTTTGCAATGACCCCTAAGATATTAATTTGAATTGTATGGTGTGAGGGGCATTTTTAATGTGCATGACCTGCTTACCGCAAGTATCGTATTTGGCGCCAAGTAAAGATAAATTAGAGAAATTATTGAGTTCTTAGAGAAATACTTCGTGATTGGCTAATAATCTACATAAAATGGAACCAGATCCATATTTGAATACAGAAAATGATAGAAGAGTTTGTTCAATGGCTGATTAATTTGTCCAAATGTAGCTTTCCAATAAAAACAGGAATTAATAAAAAATGTTCAGAAAATCGTAGTTTGTATTCTTCTTTTCTTCGGAGGCATCCAGAAATTTCTAACCGTTCAGCTGAGTTGATAGATAAGTCTAGGGCCGAGTCAACTGGGAAGTTTATCAAATATAATATGAATAATGAACAGATAACAAAAAAATATTATTTTGGAAAAACATTACAGAAAACAAAGATGTGCATTTCGTGCTGAATTTACGCCACCGCCCGTGAGGCCCGGGCCTAGGGCGGTATGATTTAAGGGGCGACAAAATTTTTGAAATAAAATTTCAGAGGAATAAAAGTAAAGATAAGTCTACTTTGAAAATGATCTCAAATTACTTTCAGAGGGTGATTCGTTAGGTCGTTTTAATAAAAAAAGTTTTTATGAGCATATGTCTGGAGTTGCTTCGTTTCTGAGATACAGGGCGATGAAGTTTGAAAAAACCAGCGGTATTTATAAAATATCAACAATATTCTTTCACCGATATGGTTGAAATTTGATACAGTTATTTGAGTAATAAGGCGCTCATTCACCCCTAACTAGATTGAAATTATTAGGTCCAGTAGAAAAAAAGTGCGCTACTGACTTCTAGTTTTTTATTTTTTCAGATTAATCAACTAAAAATACAACTTTTTTGTCGCTTGTGTTTTCTTCATATTCAGCTTCGTTTTCGAGAAAAAAAATTGAAGCCACTTTGCATATCATGAACACCTGCTTTGGAGATCAGTTGACAGTGACAGTGTTGTCATACCAGTGAAAGTTAGAGTTGTCAATTAGCAGTGATTCCATTATGAATAATTTTACTAACGCTGAAATAGTCGTTTTTTTAAAACTTCAATGCCCTGTATTTCAGAAACGAAGTAACTCCGAACATATGTTCATGAAAACTTTTTTCTTAAAACGACCTAACGAATCACCCTCTGAAATTTTGTAGCGTTGTTAGGAAACACCCTGTATATTAATTCTTCTGGAGTCACGAAGACTGTATAACTAACAAGCTATCTAGACAGTGTTATGTTCTATGGAATCTGTTCCTCTGAACATCCTACTCAATTACTTCTATACATATGTTCACTCCACCCTCAATTATTGCATCATTTGCTATAGGAATTCCACCAGAATCAATGAAGTATTAGTTGTGAAAAAGAAAATCCTAAGAGACTCATGCAGGGGTACATTCCCAAATCTTCAAATTCTAACAGTCATCCCATTATATATACTTAGCTGTTTATCTTATGTGAAGTCAGATTTGGATTCCTGGTCATACTGGTCTGGAAGGCAATGAGGCTGCCTTGCAGAGGAGGGTGCTGCAAGCAGCTTCATCGGACCAGAACCTGTCACTGGCATCGCTTTAGGCTTTGCCAAACAAACATTGAATACCTGGATGGCAAGAAGATTTATGGAATCTTCGAGGATTGGTTTACTCCAAGGCGTTTATTCACCCAAACAGTTGTTGGACTACAGTGGGGATGAACTACGATGTCTAACAGGCCTTCTCATGGGGCACTGTTGTCCTGAATCATCATATTCAGAGACTCGGACTGTCGGAAGACAGTGCGTGTCGCCTCTGTTTGGAAAATGTTGAAACGCAGCAGTTTGGCAATGTATAACATTCATGGAATTTTAGAAATGTTTACCCAAATGTAGACATTGCTTCACTTTCTTTTTTGAGTATTCCGGCTACAAATTTTTCAGGAGAAAAATTCTTTTCTGCTTTGAAAAGAGTAAAAACCTATTTACGTGCAAGTATGGGTCAAGATAGACTTAATGCCCCTGCATTAATATCTATTGAAGCTCATCTAATTCAAGAAATTGATATTTTTGCGTGACCCAAAGGCGGGAAAAATAAACTCTCAAATATTAATATAAAAAAATATTTATTCATTTGTCTAATCTTTATTACTTATCTATTTGAAATGTTCATTAGTTATAATTAAAAATTATATTCTAACGAAGTCAAGTTATTTTGGATTTAAAGTAAAACTATTGAATCAAAATCAATAACATTTATTCTAACATTAAGGGCGGCGCTATTATCAGGGCCTAGGGCGGCATCAAGCCTAAATCCGTCACTGTGTGCGTCCTGCGACGATCCATTCAGAGTTTATGCAGAAAAAGAAGGGGAATAGAATGTAGGCTGTGATACAGTTGGCTTATTTTCATCAGTGTACCATATTTGCTGGACACTTGTATTATGAAATTAACTTAAAAGATTTTCTATGTTAATTTGGTCATGACAATGTATTTTCAACTTGAAGTTTATTTCAATTCATGTGTTTTTTGATTTACCTATTTTTATCACGAAGAAATGTATTTATTTGATGAGAATCAATATCGTAACCTTCCAAATAGTTTTCCAATCACCACATTGAATGTGACTTTTATCTTAAACATCAGGATGGGTATAGTAAGCTATTCTTGAAAGATAGATATATGCTATCGCGGACTTTTTATAGATCTATAAAAGAAGAATAATATGCAGTGAATTGTTTTGTTGCATCTCAAAAAGATTAGACAGCGTTTCCAATGAAAGGTTGCAGGAGTAGCACCTACCGCTCAAGGATATCATTGTCATTTTTCAAATAATTCTTACAAAACATCAGTTAGTCATATTCATTAACCCTCCTCTTGAAACACTCCACCCAAGTAATTTCTATGTATGATGTGAAAATCTTTGTAGACTTGATTTTGGAATTAGTTGCTTTCTTTCTTCCTCTGGAAGTTTCCCAAAATTTTTGTGGGATGTCCGCTATTGAGGATGATATCGTTCCAAGTAGGTGAAATTTTATCTCTTTCATATACTCTGATGCAATTACGGTTCTGATGGGGGGGCACAGGGCCATGTGCCCCCTCAGAGGATTGAAAGTACACTAGATATAATTCAGTGAAATAAATTTTATGATTGGGAATGAAAAGTCAGGCCGATATGGAGTGATGAAATCTAGTATATAAATAAAGCTTACCTGTTTTTATACGTTACAAAATATTAATTAAATTCATAATTTGACTTACTCCGCTTTATCACTTTCGACTTATGAGGGTGAAGCAAACAATGTAGTAGCCAGCATAAATGCAGCAGAAAAAAAGACAATTGGAGAGGGTAGGAAGCTCATTCCAATTATTAAAAAGGTCATTTTATGTGGTGCCCAAATCATACCCTTGAGGAGGCACAAAGACGATGGTATTATTGAGACAACTGGGAGCTGTTTCGGTGAAAGGAATTCAAGACCATTACTAAAATTCAGATTGACGCTGGTGATGACGTTCTAGCCTCACATATAAACATTTGTGGAAGGAATGCCAGTTATATCAGCAAAACCACGCAGAATGAAATTATAGAATGCTGTGGCGAAGTTATCACTGACAAGAGTGTAAGTTCTTTACAATAATGGCAGATGAGACCACATATTTGTCTGTCAAAGAACAACTTACAATTTGCATAGGATACCTATTTCAACACCAAGGAATGCAATACTGAAAAAGATTTCATCCAGTTTGTAGATGCGGTGGATCTCAATGGTGAAAACTTAGCTCACACAATTTTACAAGACCTCGGTGAACTTGGCCTTGGAATGGAGCAAATCTGCAACACCTATTAACACCCGATATAAATGATTCCTACATTAGTGACATTCTTCAAGGGGCAATCAAATACAAAGAAGATTTACCAGGCTTTTCGGCCTTGAGTTGCAAATTTGGAAACAAATGTGGAAATCAAATCCCGAAAATAAGTTTCCTAAACACCCGACGCGAGCTTACAAGTTTGATGATATTCTCCTAAACATCAGGATATTACTGCAGCTGTTTTGCACTCTAGCATCCTGTGGCTACCAGTAGAGCAGAGAGAACTTTTTCAGCTTTGCGTCATTTAAAAACATATCTACACAATACATTGAGTGAAGAGTGACTGAATAGTTTAGTTTTACTGCATGTACACCAGGATATTTTCAATACAATGAAGGCTGAAGAAATCTTGGACGTATACATAAGAAAGCACGAGAGAAAATTATCTCTGAAGGTGTTCCATTTTTTATTATTGAATGGTTTGTAACGACAGTGAAACGACACGTTATACTGAATATGGAATTTGCAAGTAACTGTTGCTGAGCTTCTTAAAATATCAGGTATTTGCCGACATTGATAGGTGAAGTCAAGCCCAGATTTCAGTTCTTCATTATCGATACCGGATAAATTTTCGTGGACCCCCGCATACGAATTGTGAACCCCCAATTTTTAGTCACGCCAACGTAGACCACCGTCGAGTCTTTCGTGGACCTCTGGGGATCCATTTGAATCACTTCGGGAATCATTGCTATAGACTATTTATCACTTTTCTGTATTTTCAACTGGAAGTCTAGACTGAAAAGTATAGTGAATACTGCATTTTATTCTTCAATTCACCCCAATATTTCCACACATAATGCGTTGTTTTCAGAGTCAATGTATTACTCTCGTTGATATTTCCAATTCAGTTTATGAATTTAATTCTTATGCCTTCTCATATTCAATGAACAACGTTCATTGTCTGTCTATTTGTGGTGCCATCAGTTCCACACCGTCAGCGGCCATGGAAATTCTTCTAGAACTACCTCCTCTCTACATTTTTCTGGAGAGAGAGGCTATATGGACCACATACAGACTTGTGCACATCGCTAACTGCACAAAGCAATCTAATGCAGAGTTCACTAGACTGCTGGCTGACACTAGAAGTCACAGCATTCTGGGAATGATCTCTAACTTTATGCCTCCAACTGGAGGCATAAAGTTAGAGATCTGGAAAGTTAGAGGACTGGATCCTCCAGGAGAAGGAAATATTAAGAGCAGATAGTTGTTGGTTCACAGATGGATCAAAAACACTTTCAGGCTCTGGTGCAGGTGTTTTCAGTTGCAGACCCAGGACAGAGATATCAACCTGCCTTGGGACCAATGCGACTGTATTCCAAGTGCTATTGAATTGTATGCGGAGAGATTGGTAGAATCCAACCTCACATACCTGTTTTGAATATGATGAAACAACAGAGCATATACTTTGTGCCTGCCCCGCCGTGGACCGAATCAGGTTTTCAGAGTTTGGTAGAACCTCACTTTCGCCATCTGACCTGAAAGGTCACTCACCATACAAACTAATCGACTTCGTCAAGAAGCTGGGTTTATTCGGTTGAGTTTGAATAGGTGTGAGCCACAATAAACTCTTGTGGGTTGCGGTGGACGGACGAATAGACCCACTCACTTCTGACCTAGTATAACCTAACCTACAGTTGAATCGGGATAATTTAAAACTAGATAATTCAATTTTTTTGATAAATTGACGTCAGTTGTTAACTTCGGTAAATCGAAAGAATGCTGTGTATTTTGATAGGCTTAATATCCCAAAACCCTTTTGTAACAAGATAGAGACAGAAAGTTCTATACTTCGAACCAGGTCACTTCTTTATAATTCGAATTTTTCCTGACAATGTTTACTTCTCGCGTAATGTCTACCTCTTTTCCAGGTTAACTACGCAATACTCTTCAGTTGTCAAGATGAGTGCAAGGCAAAAGTATGTCTCCCTTACTGTGTCCGACAAAAAATTTATCGCGGCCGTAGAAAGTGGTTAAAAAAAAGATATCGTGAAAAATTTCAATATTTTTTCTCCAACGGTGTCTACAATTCTGAAGAATGAAGAACAAAGTTTTAATAACTCATTTGCCCGGAAATCGCAAGCGAGCCAGAGACGGGGAATTCCCTATTCATGAGGATTCGTTAATCAAATGGCTCCGATAAAATATAAAACAAAACTTGTTGGCGGTGCTCACCTCAATGCAAAAGACTTCGCGTCAAAATTGGAAATCACAGAATTTCAAAGCTGTTCCTCCAAGCATATGCCATCTTTGGTTCAAAAGTAACGTGAAGATAGAATGAAAGTAGGAAGATTTTGATAAGGGGGGATCAAAAAATAAACAGTTTCCTCTGGTTCATGTTAGAAGGTGGAAGAGTTCAATATCCTGAGGTATTTTTTTTAAATCTGATAGTAATCGCGGTGATTCTCCTAAATCTATAATTTTCGCTGTGATCACTGTGGATTAAGGTCAAAGCGATCGATATTTAATTCGTTGATGAATTGGGGTTTCATCAGATGCGAAGCTTACACTCCTCAGATTTTCTCCATAAAAAAATGTGTACCTACCTCGTCATGGAATAATCAACTAATAATCCAAGTATCTTGCATCATCGTTGGGGAGGCTCCACTGTTCCGCTGAATTCGGATTCGAGAAGGAGCAAATATGCAGTTCATGAAATTTGTTTTGACAGCTGTTGAATGGATTCAGTGGAGTTTTAACCAATCTTTCCGTATCGTTTATCGTTGTGGATTGGTTACAGACATTAACTGGGTAATGCTGATAATCCCTTATACCTGTTTAAGCCATTTAGTCAATATCTAGTGGTCATTTTTTTTTAATAGCATTATTTGGTTTCCAAAAAAACATTCAGTGGTGATTTCAAGATTTGATTTTTTTTGAACAAGATTTGTTCATAAAACACATTCAGTCCTGATTTCAAGGTCAAATTTTTTTAGACAATTGATCCATCAAAACAAGACTTTGGTATGAGAGTATTATTTGTACAACTTATTTTGTGTATCATTTTAATAATCATTAATATATACAGTGAAGTGCAAAACACTTATATTTTAAAAATCGTGTTTGTCATATGAGCAATCATGCCTCTCAAGGAAGTCTTTAGTCCCACACCGATCGACTCAACTCAACTTGGGAACAACAATGTCTGACAACTCCATCTGTCGTAGCAGACACAAAGGAATAACAGGTGAATGCTAACAGTCTCAATCTCTGTATTTTTTGTAAATATATGTATACATTGTTATGGTTTTCTTGCTCACCTGATCGCAGAAGAAATTTTTCATTTGTATTTTGACAGTGGTATTTTGTATTTTTTTTCCAACAGTAAATTAAAAAATGCTAGCGCCCAATCATGCAAATACTTAAAATTCAAATTTTTACTTGCTTGCTACATTAAGAATTAGAAACTAGCAAAGTTGTCCAAAGAACCCACACCGTTCTCTACTGACTAGCCTGGGTATTCAAAGTAGCACTGAGTACGTTACAGAGTGGACTATAGTTGTTAAATTAATACTGAAATTCCAGAAGCGAGTTTTTGATGAAATTTCTCTCATTGTGATTGAAGCTGGCTCATGATTTCCTCCATATGAAATTACAAGGTGACTTTTCTCCCTCTTCTACGATCAAAAAATGTTCCATTCCCTAAAGTCGATAAAACAAATACATGTCCCCAATTTGATTTTAGATTACCATCTCTAGATTCTAATTCTAGATACTCGCTGTAATAAAAAAGTTCCTAATCCACTTTGCCAACAGAAAATAACAAATGTGGGTCTTCTTTTGTCGCAGCAAAGAGGGTAACTATACACCTGCGATGCGGTCTCATCACATATGGTCTAGGCCAGAATCAATAGCAACCCCCTGTAGTGAGCGAGATGAAAGAGATTTGAACATATTGTAAAGTATTTAGCGAGCCTTTAATTTGGAGCTGACGCAACGCCAAGTCATATGGTCACATTTTGTAATATGTTGGGGATTACGAGATTGGATCATTGTTCTGTGATCGATATTTTATTTATACTATTCAATTCATGCTTTTAATTTTCAAATTAGTCTCAAGTTGCCGCATGTTACTTACTATTTTTTTATATATAACGAAAATGTAGGTTATCACAAACTTCCATCATTCCTCTCAAAATAAAGTGGGTTTTCTTTAAATTGTACCACAAAGAAATGACTTTCATCTGGAAAACATAATACATATAATATAAAACTCGTATTTTTATTCAAAAAAAAATCATTAAAAATTGCGGATTATTTTGAAGACTTGAATTTGAATTGCCAGATGGAAAAACTTTCAAACTTATGTTTTAAAATCTCAAAACTCGCGATTCATATGCTTTACCGTCTTGAAAAACTTTGACACCATCAGCATTTATTTGGTACAGGATGTTACCTTTCATTGCTCTCAACGGTTTTGGGACCGATACTATTCTGTTTATACGTAAACGGATTATTCTTAACAGGCTCCAGTGGGAAAATAACTAATTTCGTAGATGATACTACTCTGGAGAAACATGGTTTGATGTCAAAAGACAGGCAGAAAATGACCTAGAACTAATAAAATATTGGTTTGATTATAGACAGCTATTACTGAACTTTTAAAAAACATGCTTCTTACCATTCTGCAACAACAGACCCTCCTTACCACCGTATCAAACCTAAACAATCTAAAATACCTTACAAATATGCTCAGCTACAAATATAAAGTATTTGGGAGTTATTATAGACCCTCACTTAAGATAGAACTTTCATATGAACTATCCAGTGAAAAAATTGA
>WOGR01000647.1:0-23746 GCA_015342045.1 Leptinotarsa lineolata | reverse complement strand
TTCACTACACGAATAATTTCCCTCCTCCTCAATCTTCCGAACTCTCTAACAATGCTGTGTTGAAGGTCCTCAATATTTTGATATTATATCTAGCCATAAACTCTATTGTTCAGTGTATCCCATAAGAATGTATCCATAACACTCAAGTCTGGAGACCTTGCTGGCCACCACACCGGCCATTTATTCCCTATCCATTTATCACCAAACCATTCAGTCAGATAATTAGATACTCATCTGGTAGTGTGCGGTGGAGCACCATAATGTTGAAACCATGCCAAAGGTAGATCATCCAAGTAGTCTTCGAAAGTCGACATCGAAAAATGGGGATAGGTTTCTCCATTCAGAATTCCGTCAAATGAATGAGGACCCAAAATTCTGTCTTGGTAAATTCCTACCCACACGTTAATACTAAATCGCACTCGAGGTCGAATTTCTCGGAACTGCCTGAGGTTGTTTATGCTCCAAATTACATTTTCCAGGAAAAAGGAAAATCAGGTCTTCTTATTAGCCAATTACAAAATTGTAATCGCCTTTCGGGATCACCTGGATGCAATTTTTGAGATATGTGCATTTTGTAAAATTTTAAACCGATTTTTTTGAGATGTCTCCGAGCACTTGTAAATATTCTTTTAGAAGGAAATTTGACGTGTAGATTTCCCCGGGCTCTTGTTTATCTTCAAATTACTAATTTATATTGATAAGGACACAATGCCTAAGTTACCTCATACATACCTCATTTATCAAATTTTGTTTAGTTTCCTGACCCATTCTGTCTCCGTATTTTGTTCTCGGCTTTTCAAATGAACCAAACTTGGTGGGATTTTGATCCAATAACTTGAACATAGTTCGATGTGGTTGTCGTCTTTCGGGATTCAAGTTTAAATACATTGCAGATGTCCTAACACTGTTTCTATCGTGTTTTTAATAAATTTGTATCATATTTTTTTTCTTCATTCGTGAAAGCCATTTTTTGCCAAAAATTCAATGACTTGTACAATAACAAAATGTCATTATTGAGTCTGAGAAATTGAAAGTCAAATTTAGAAACATCAAAGTTGAAGCCTATTATGGTAAGAATTATTTTTTTTCAATATCTCCCAATTTTTCGAAAAAGAATGATAACTTATGATACATCGTTGAAAAGATAAAATCTGGTTCTATTCCAATGTAGTGCTCATAAGAAAAAATAAAGTTGATGATGGTGGCCGGAAGACGAAACGTCGGATAGCAAATCTGAAAACACCATTATGTAGCAGGACAAAAGTGGCAGTGTCGGAGTTCAATTTATTTTTGAATCCTTCGAAAAATAAACCCAGAAATAAATAAAAACCATTTTCCAAAATTTCTGTTTTTCCGGATATTTTCGTATATACTCGGAATTTTAAAACTTTCTCAACGGCATATTGTTAGTCAAGTAATTGCGCAACTTTGCCCCAATTTAACCATCTTCGTATCTCTCATAGTTTCCGAGACCCCAATGGTGAGGATCGAATTTGAAACACCCTGTAGATTAGGTAATTTTCTTTTTCCATAAGTTGCATGTGACTATTTTTCTTCGTTTTTATGTTTCAAAAATTAAAAGTATTCACGAAATTTTTTTATATCGATACTATGCTTCAATCCAATCAGTTTTCAGTAGTAACCCTGAAAATAGAGCAATTCAACTAGAGCACCAAAAATTTTAATATTTCATTTTATGGGTATTGGTTAGACAAATTACTTTTTCCATTAACCACCTGTTGTTTCCGGGCAACCCTAAAAAATTCAAATTTGCGCTAGCTCAGTATTAGAGAGGTCTTACGTTTTAATGTGCGATTCCTAGACTCAACTTCATTTTACCTGCCTTTTTTTGTCATATTTTAGTTCTACTCCTCTTGATCAAATAAAAAATCAAGGTCACGGTAAAATGGGTATATTTCGAGAAAATTTTAAATCACAATGTTGCCCCTCATAAGTCGACCACCTGTACATGAAAAAGTTCTGAGTATTCGGTATATCTTCGAACGGTATGAGTAAATAAGTTATTTTTAGTCCGTTAGCATACAAACTATTCTGTAAAATTTATATATAATCAAGTAAAAAAGATGTAGACCTTGACCCGTATTTATATGGCTTGTATAATTATGCAGTATGTATGCGATAATTGATACACGAGTGACGTGTGACTATAATGGTGCGCGGCATTTACAAATTTTTATGTCTTGAATATGTTTTGCAAAACAATATTCATAACGTTTTTAAAATGAATAGCTGGCGTCTCTTTATTATTCATTCTAATAAACTGGTCCTTTATTAATTGATCCTTTATACCAATCAGATTTATGCATTGGGATACTTCATTGAAAAATTACAGATTTTCATTTATTGCAATTTGAAGGAAACAGCTCATAAGCAAAGGTCTCATTAGTAGTAATGGGCTGAACTAAGAATGCACTGACCGGTTACTTGATGAAAATTGATAACACTACTTATGAAAAGGATTATAGAATTTTGACAATGATCTTATTTAAAAACCCGTTTCGCTACACGGCAGCTTCATCAGTTGTACTGGTACATCAAACTATTGTACAGGGTCTTTTATACAGTGTGGCCCACTTGAAAGCGGGACTCCTCCTAAAATTTGTATCTTTTCTACTATTTCGAAGAACTTTATTTTGAATTGTAGAGCTCAAAAAACTGTACTGTGGGACCAAATATCATTTTATCTCTACAAAAATCAAGGCTTGCTGCGAATATTTTAATAGGTTGAAATACAAGAAATCGTATTAGCGATATTTTTAGGAATAATTTGTTTGAAATCACCATTGGACTGGGCACCCTCTCAAATGATGGTCAAATTTCATCAATAAAGATTCAATATCAATATATATGTGGTCAAATCAAATAAATTTTTATTATGAATTATTTAAAGTATCTGATGGAGTGAAAAGTAAAATTAATATCGAGTAATCGTTGATAACTATGCAGGAAATTAAATAAACGAATAATAATAAGGTTTATTCACAGTAAACATATTAATATATAAAAAAATTTCATTTAAAAATACAGTAACTCATTAAATTAGGATAAGTGGTGAATAAACAAGGAAAAATAACACAGAAGTATCTGCAAAAGCTACTTGTATATGTGTATGAAGGCAGTAACAATGTAAGTTGCTTATAAGAGTACAAGTATTCCATATAAAATCGAAATCATAATTATATTTATGGTGAAATCTGGAGTTTGACAATCGATAAAAAATGTAATATCTAACACCCAAGTATCTTTGTATCAAAACAACCAAGATACTGTTAATCACATTCTAATTCTAAGATTTTTTTCTTAAATCAGTTATATTTAAGTCACAATCCGGTTAATTTTACATTTTCGGGGTAACGTTGTTTAATACTGGATAACACGACATATAGACACAGATACATATAATCAATTATAATAGGTGTCATTCAGTATTTTTTCTCTCTATAGTTTTTGCTTGAAAATGGTATTGATTATTGATCTATAACTGGCAATCCACTTTTTTATTTTCTGTTTGAATAACTTATCAACAGATATATTCTTTAGCTCATTTGGTAATAAACTATATATTCTTGGAGTAAGGTAATTTGCACTTCGTTGACCTATACATTTTTCACTTCTGGAAAAGAAAATTGCATCAGCTCTTCTGGTATTGTAAGAATGTTCATAAGGGGTGAGTTGAATTTTATTAGCTTTAACATAAAGTAAAATTTTAATAATAAATATTTGTCTCACATCTCTACAATGAGATTCATTATAAAGTGTGTCAGAAGAGAAAGTCAGCTTTTCGTCATACTTAATTTTCAGAACCCTTCTTTGCAGAACCTGAACTGGGTTCAAGAAGCAATCATTGACCCCGCCCCAGCCCAAAATCCCATAGGATAGTAAGGACTCTATCAACGAAGAATAAACAGTTTTCAACTGGTTCAAGAAATCCTTCAGATATTTGATTTTGGATAAAAAGCCTCTTATTTTTACTGATATTTGTTTTGTTTGCATATTCCACTTCATATGTTGATCGACAATGATTCCTAAATACTTTATTTTGTCACCTTCCTTTATTTGAGAGTCTAGTCCTACATTCAAAGGCCCAAGATCTGGAAAACCACAAGCATACGTTGTAAGTTGTCTTCTCATAGTTTAATGTTAATTTGTTCACTTTTAGCCAATTTGATATGTTGGGAAAGTCTCTCTCTACTTTCCCTTTGAGTTCTTGCCAGGTTGACGCTTTGTACACCACAGCAGTACTGTCAGCAAAGCTGATGATTCCACCACATACTGTTTATGTAGATACTGATTAGAAGAGGTCCGAGGACAGTTCCCTGAGGTACTCCATATTATGCTGTTTGTGTTTCTCTGAGAATTCCATCAATTTCAACTTTTTGTTCTCTACCCAATAAATAGTTTTCAAGAAGGTTATAAATATTTCCTCTTATTCCATATCGTTTAAATTCATCAAGGAGTAGTTTGTGACAGACAGTGTCAAATGCTTGAAACAGGTCTAGAAAAATACTAACTGTAAGAATTTTTTTATCTAACGATTCATAAATCATCTTCGTCATTCTCAGAATTACGTCCTCTGTAGATCTGCCCTCTCTAAAGCCATATTGACGATCTGATAAAATATTAAATTTTTTTAAGCAAGAGTATAATCTTTTCTTGATGATTGTTTCAATTATTTTCGATAAGTTAGAGATTAGTGTAATGGGCCTGTAATTAGCGACGGATGATTTATTTCCACCTTTGTGTGGGGGTTTTATTATTCCGCTTTTAAGAATTCTAGGAAACCGCCCCATATCAGAACATTTATTCACTAAAAATACTAGGGGCTTGGCGATTTCTAATGCTGTTTCTTTTAAGGTGTCCGCCCTTAGTTTATCTTGCCCAGGAGATTTTTTTGGTTTTAATGTTTTTATTATGGAAACGATTTCTTTTTCATTTGTTGGATGTAAATACATGGTCTTATCAAAGATCTCGATTGTGTCGGTATTATTGGGAACATCTGAGATTTTTTCAGCAAGTTTTTATCCTATGTTACTATAATAGTCATTGATTCTGTCCGCAATATCTTTTTTATTCGTTATTTCAATGCCATCTGCATTTTTGATAGTATTAGTTTTACCTTCTCCACATAGATGATTTACAGTTTTCCATAAAGCTTTAGATGAGTTTTGATTTTTTTCGATTTGTTTAGAAAAGTAATCTTTTTTTGCTTGTTGAGTTAATTTTTTGATCTTGGTTTTGTAATTTTTGTACCTTTTTTTCAATTCTTCATTTTGCGGATATTTTAGAGATAATTTGTGAAGTTTATTTTTTTCGTTAATTGAATTTAGCAAAGATGAAGTCATTCATTTTTTTATAAACTTGATTTCAGTTTTTACTTTAACTTTTTTTCTACGAAACTCTGTATAAAATTTCATTTTCTTAATAAATTCCTCCTCTTCCTTCTCAGGATTTTGGGAGCCACTTACTTTCGGCGGCGGGTCCAGCAGGAACCTAAGCAGTAAAAAGATCAAATTTAGCACTTCTAAATTTTCACTAAGGGATATTCTGCTTCTCAGTAATCTCTAATGGGTCCTAACAAAAACCAGAGATACACTAAATCACCAAGCTTCTACAAATTCCGCCAAAAAACTGCAACCGGAACTTCTCCAAATAAATTTCTTTCGAATTTCACTTCCTATCGCTCCTGTTCCCCAATTATCTCGTTTTAGCTTTGAAAAGGGCTTGAGATATAGCAATCCAACGAATTCACTTCAATTTGATCTACTTGTGGCTCTTTCCAAAATTTTCTAGCTCAAAAAATTTTCCTGAAATCACAAATTTCAGCAAACTCTCCTTCATAAGCACAAATTTCAGCAAACTCTTCTTCATGAGCACAAATTTCAGCAAAAATCTTTAGAAAATCTTTTACTCTCAAGAGCGTTCAACACAGACACAGGTTCGAAGTCATCTAACTAACACTCCCCCCATGCCCCTCCCGGGTTGAGTGCCCTGGTTTAAAAGCTTCGCTTCACGAAATAAATTTCGCAAAGAACACCTAATGAACCACTCCTTCCACCCCCGCTCCTCCTGGAACGGTCCTCAACCTTGCTGCCGGGCACTTCGGCAAGATTGAAATCTGACCTCTTTTGGTCGAAAGTCAGCCTTTAGGTGCTTTTACTTTCGCGTCTGATTTTATTGTTAATCGTGATATTCCTAACATGAATTTACGGCATGGGGCCCCCAAAAACTAACAGGCGGCTATTGATGATAGCGTCGAGTGAAGCTGAAGGTGGTGTGCAAGCGACGAAAGCGACGCAAGGTGATACTTCCTACTGACCGTACGACCATGTGGCACGAACTCCTGATGCACAGTGAGCAAAACCATGATATTTGTCGGAACTTGGCGTGCTGGGTTCTTCCAATGGGACGAATGGACTTTGGTTTCGATGTCATAATCATATACCCATCATTCGTCACCAGTTATGACTCTTTCAAGTTATGACTCAGTCCTTATAAATTAATAAATGCTGTTTCTCAAGTTTTTATCTCTTCTTATGACGTATTTCATCATTACTTTTCATGTGTCAGTAATTAAAATGGGAAATTTCGTTGCGATTAATAAAGTTGGTTACAAACACATGGTCATTGCACAATAGCAGTGATAGGGTTGAATTCGGTTATAAACGCAAGAGAAATGTATGGCAATTACTTCATACCATTAGACACGATAAAAATCTATATTTTCACTGATATCTGGGGTATTATGAATAGAACTTTCTATTAGGAGAATGATTTGGCACAATAACCATTATATTTCAGCTTCAAAAGCAGTAATGTTCCTTTTATTGATTTTCAGAATATTTTCGGTACGAATTATTCATGAATTCATTGATTTCTCATATTTTTCATACCTCTGAGTATTCTACAACGATAATATTCACATGTCAGTAATTGAAATTGGGAAATTTCGTTGCGATTGATAAAGTTGGTTACAAAAAAATGATCACTGCACAGTAGCAGTGATAGGGTCGAAATCGGTCATAAACGGCAAGGGAAATGTATGGCAATTACTCACCTCATAGAAATACTTTTTGGAAAATAAATGTTCATACTATTAGGCACGATAAAAACCTATATTTTCACTGATATCTGAGGTATGATGAATGGAACTGTCTATTAGGAGAATGATTTGACACAATAACCGGAATATTCACTATTCATGAACTCATTGATTTCTCATATTTTTATGCCACTGAGTATTTTACAACGATAGTATTCACATGCCTTTATACCACCAGTATTCTTTGAGAGTTCCATATCTATTATAAGAGGTTGTTTAGTCTAGGAATAGTGGAAAAATCTCCAGAAGCTCATTCAACAGATTGCTTGTGAGCCTTCTCCTGAAAAAACGGCAAAAGAAGAAGAAACGGCAGTGACATTTTTCCTCAACGGTCCGTTGCAGAGCCAAGATTCGACATCTACTGTTTCATCATATGTTTCATCAGTCATACTGAGCTAAATCATGAATGCATTACTGGACTCGACTGTACTTGAAAAATAAGCCTGAGTGTGAGAGTGCAATAACGAAAATGTTATTACTGGGATCGGTAGGCGACTTCACAAATATCAAAGTTGAACGAGGCTTCCAAAGGCAGGTTCGTTACAAAACTAAGCTTTGACATTGACTGCCGAATGAGATTCGTCATCTGTCTTCTACCACAGCTTTCACTATAAGGTTTCTAGTTGAAACCAGAGTCCAAAACAAAGCAGACGCCGGACAGCGCTGTTACGACCCGCCATAGTTATCAGTGGTAGGTCCTAGGCTAAACCACGTAGGTATTGCTGGAGTCGACTGTCCTTGATGCCTAAAACCTGCTGTCTTCTTTCAACAGATAGATGAAGATTTGGAAAGGAATATTCAGATGATTGAGAGCCTGCGTTGTGTATGTGGTTCAGAAAACTAGACCCGATTTATACGAATATCCCAATTTCTGCGTAGATTATAAAGAAAAACGTCGATTCATGCAAAGCATCAAATAAAATTTTTGATAAGTGTCAAAAGATCCTTCAGATGAAGTTGGTATACAGCAGAAAGGAAAATATTTTTTTAATAACTGGATATGCATAGAAAATGCATTATACTCCATTTATTCATGTGCCCAGTTACACCGTATCACTTATTTGGAAAGTATTACTATAGAAAGCTGATTGTATAAGCAAGTTTCTAAGTTGTTCACATGATTTAGAGTAGAAATCATCGAGCCTACAAAACAAAAACAGAAGTCAAAGTACAACGTAGTTTTTAAGTTCCATAAGTAATACACAGAATGGAACAGCTATCAAACATTATTTTTAAAAGAAAAATGGCCAAAAAGTTATTGAATTGTGTCAAGTTGTTGATGAACTGAGGAAACTATTGATGAAAAACTGGTATTTTCCAACAATATGATTTATTATTGAAATTTATCTTGCTTCGATATGAGGCCGCAGAATAACCGGATGCATTTACTGTGTAATATTGTGTAATATTTTTGAATCAAATGAAATTGTCTCTAACTTCAGGAAAGAAGTTGAAATCTTCAATCATAAGGAATGTATCACTAAGAAATACAAATTGAATAAACTCAATAAAGCTAAACCATTGAATTACCCCACAATACGTTATCCTGCTGACCAGTGAATTTGTTAACATAATGTGCGATAGAAGACTGAGATGGTCCTTTCCACCACGAAAAGAAATTTATCAGGCTTGAAACCTCCCGAAATCTTCAAAAGAAAACTAAACTTTCCTGAAGAGGTGAAATATCTTGGTACCACCCTCGACAAAAAGCTAACATGGAACTCTCACCACCAGTGTAGTCAAAAAGAGCATATGTGGCTTTTGAGCAATGTTGAAGGACAGTGGTACGCACATGGGGTGTTTCACTCTGTGTGGGCACCTGGATCTACACTGCAACAATAAGACCTATGTTAACATACGGAGCCATCGCATGAGGACTGAAGATTCTAAAAGCAACGGCCATCAAAAAATTATATCAGATACAGCGATTGGCTTGTTTAAACATCACAGGAGCCATGAGAACAACATCACCCGCGGCAATAGAATGAATTACTGGTCTGATCCCTCTGGACCTGCCCTGAAAAAAGTAATGCAGTCCTCCACTGGTAGCCGTAAACCATTCGTGACGTGGCTAGGAGCGCGCTCGGCCCAAGTGAAGTTTCATGAATTTTCGATGATGTTCGCCAGCATTCCATATGTAACTAGAACACCGTTACCGTCGTTCGATGGAATTCCAAAAAAAGTCTAGCACCTTCGATTACCAAATATGAGCGTTATCCACCCACCTATCAAGACAATCTAGTGCGACTACAGTGCGGTACGCGAAGCGATATAAAAAGGCGATATAAATAGACATTCGAATAGTTGAAGTGTTTTGTTAAATCAAAAGTAAAATAAAGTTAAGTTTGATAATTGTTTCAGTGTAGTAAATTATTGAGTTTCATCAGTTCGGACTTCCATTGTCTAATATTATGTAAAATGATTCGAAATCCCTGAAATAAACAAAACAATTGAAAATTAAAAGAATAGCTGAAAATGGCAAATATATTAAGCAAAAAAAACTGAAAAGAATTCACAGTGAAATAAAATACGAGTGAAAAAAAATGAATGAAATATAAGTAAATTAATATAATTGAAAGTTACTTCACGACGTTTCGATTGTTAGTATCTACAATCGTCTTCGGGTGCTGACTGAACTAATTCGAGTAATTTCACTTGACCCCTCCTTTCACTTATCACTAATCTCCTCTCTCCGCTTCACTGGTTTAGCGAGAGATGATCGTTTGGCGGGAGTTGGCCATTTTCTCTTTGATCATAGGTTTCCATACGTTGCGTATCTCTACGCTAGCTTGGCTGGATACGTTGTTGGACAGCATATATGCGGCTTCTTTGAATTTCCTTCTAAACCAGTGTTCCTCCTTGTGTATGATCTCAGCTTGGAACCACTCGATGTTATGTTGATGTGTCTAAACATGCTCTGCTATTCCTGATTTGCTGATTTCCCCTTGCTGTGTGTGTCCGTATTGCCGAGCAATACGGACTTTCAATGGCCTCTTGGTTTCACCGATATGGGATTTTTCGCATTCACAGGGCATTCGGTAAATGCAATTTTTTGAATCGCAGTCCGCGTTTGGTGGCCTGATTTTCGTAAGACTGCTACGGATAGTGTTTCCGGATCTGAAGCAGGTTCTGATATTGTACTTGGACCCAATTCTTTTTATCCTTTCCGATAATCCTCTGATGAAGGCTAGTACTGGTTCTTGCTGTCTTTTAGCCAAAGTCTGTTCCACCATCACTTTGGAGTACCTATTCCGTTGAAGATCATTTTTGATGATGCCTAGTTCTTTCTCCAGACCTTCCTTCCTATGGCAGAGCCCGAAAGCACGGTCTACCAGAGTATTGATGATTTCTCTTTTAGTCGACTGATGGTGGTTGGATTCGTGGTTCAGATACTGTCCCGTGTGAGTGGGTTTTCGGTATACTGATGTTTCCCACTTAGTGTCGGTCCTCTTCACCAATACGTCTAAGAAAGGCAATTCGTTGTGGACTTCCTTCTCCATCGTGAAAGTGATAGAAGGTCTTATGTTGTTGATGTGCTTCAAGAAGGCGTCTAATTCGGTATTTCCATGGTCCATATTATGAAGGTGTCGTCAACGTATCTCAGCCAGACTCGCGATTCCTTGTAGGCCTTTCCAGTTTCAAACCACTCCATAAATATGTTGGCTATAACTGGTGAAAGTGGCGATCCCATTGACAGTCACTCATCTTGTGGAAAGAATTCGTCCTTCAATTGGAAATAGCAGTTTCGTACACAGCACCCTAATAATTCCATAATTACTTCTATAGGTAGATTCGTTCTATCTTACAAATCCTCATCTTCAGATCGCTAGGATGCAGGAATTAGTCCAGTCATCACACGAAGACGATTGTAGATAATAACAATCGACACTTCGTGAAGTAACGTGGTTTGAAATCGGTAAATTTTTAACTATATTAATTTATTTTTATTTTATTTGTTCAATTTTTTCACTCGTATTTTATTTTGCTGTTTATTCTTTTCAGGTTTTTTGCTTAATATATTTGCCATTTTTCAGCTATTATTTTAATTTTCAATTGTATTGTTTATTTCGGGGATTCCAAATCATTTTATACAGTATTAGACAATGGAAGTCCGAACTGATGAAATTCACCATGAAACATTGTCATTCAAACAAACGATAATCAGTCATAATAAATTGAGTGGTGAGTCACACTTTGACATCGACCGCCAAATGGAATTTTTTTGTCTTCCTGCAGCTCTCAGTGGAACAAGTCTATTTAATATGGTTTGCAATTAATTGTCGAACTATATATGTCATCCTTTTGAGGAGTGTACCTGCCACTCTCAACTAGATTCTTTCAAAGAAATATGAGCAAAAACACCCCACTTGTGATCCAGCCATGTACTAGTATTAAGGTTTATAGTATATCGAATTAGCAGTACTGAATCACGGTTGCTGTGCTTTCGTGATCTATTTCTTTCTAGTTATACCTCAAAAGTAATAGGGCAGCTTCAGAAAAATTCATCGTTCAAATAGTTGGGTTGTATTCGATAAAAAAGACGTGAAGTCGAGATCCTTCGTAGGAACCAAGTTCCTTACGCTCTCGTGACTGTAACATGTGTGAAAACGTTAAAATTGAGATATAATAATGTAATGAATAATAAATGTAGGAATTGTAATATATATTTTCTTAATTATTTTCAGAAGCAGTTATCAAAGAGAACATGTATTTGTTATAATAAATAAAATATAAATTTTCACATATATTCAGTGGGCATACTCGAAGACTGGCTGTAAATCAAATTAACTAAAAGAACAATTTGTTGAACAATAATTGAAATTCGATTCCAGCAGTTGTATCGCCAACAGCATATGCAGGAAATACTTCTGTGAAGATTCCTGCACTGACACTTGGATATAATCCAACGCCCTTCGTGGTATTAGCCAGGGGAATAGTTGTTTTCTGATAGGTGTCATTTCATTAACCTACAGTGTAGGTGGCCTGAACAAGTTGTTTTTTCAGTTAATTTGATTTACATCCTCTTCAAGTATGCCCACTGAGTATATGTGAAGGTTTCTTTCCTTATAGGAGGAATTGGGTGAATTTTGGATATGCGGTTGGTTAGTACCTTGTTTACCAGATGGAGCGATGACAAATTTATTGTTTGTCGTCTGCTTCAGCTCGGTTAGAGAAATTATACTCTGAAAGGAATTCGATTTTTAATCATGGGACATCATCAACTTTAGGTTGATGACGGCCATTACCTTGAACTGACGAGAGGCCAAATAGCCCGAAACCGGTCTGCATGTTTGCCCGTTCCTTTTATTGAAAAACGATTCCAGCAGTTGTATCGCCAACAACATATGCAGGAAATACTTCTGTGAAGATTCCTGCACTGACACTTGTTGAATATAATCCAACGCCGTTCGTGGTATCAACCAGGGAAATAGTTGTTTTCTGATAGGTGTCTGTCCATTAACATACAGTGTAGGTAAATCGAGACTGGCCTGAACAAATTGTTATTTAGGTAATTCAAAATACAAATTTATTCAAATAACACTTTATTATGAAGTGAATACTTCACGAATTCGCAGTACATTTCTCACTACACAATAGTGGAACATGTGTTGCGCGACATATGTTGCGCGACACGTGTTGCGATTTTGTAAACTGCTCAGTGAAAATTTCACAATGAGGTAATACTTAAATACGTTACAGATTTTCCCCAAGTATCGTCCAATTTCATCACATATAAATAATTAACATATGAATCAATATAATCGTCAGTATTACTACTGACACACTTTCCATAGCTGACAGATACGTGTGTCAGATAGTTGACGGAGAAACAACAACAAACTGACAAATGACACTTCCGTTTAGAAGATTTGTAGCAAGTAACTTCCTAAAAATGAAGAGTTGTAATCAATTTCATTTGGTCGGGATGATCACCAATAGACCGGTTTCGGAGTACTAGCTCCTCGTCAGTGCTGAGTGAGTCAGTTCAGACGGAGTGACTTAACGAAGTATCTCTGACAAAAAAATCCTTCTAACCATTCATAAGTTCAGCTAATAAGGTGAGATGAGCCGCCGCACCATCTGCAAGCAACGTCCGGTAGTAACTCCTTCGGAGTAGAAAGAAGTGAGAATAATAAATTATTCCGGAGAGGTGCATACCAAATAACCAAATTCTGGTGGAAATACCGAAACTTTCCACCTCATGTGTAACCTACGATTTTGTAGGTACATGTGACAGATACCCAATTGAGAAACAAGAAAAAACTCAGCTGATGCCGCACAGAATGTTGAAGTTAAATCATCAGACACCTATGCAACGAATTCCGTTTGAATATTCGTCGCAAGTAACTTCATAAAAATGAAGATCTGAAATCAATTTCATTTGGTTGGGATGATCACTGACAAACCGGTTTCGAAGTACTAGCTCCTTGTCAGTGCTGGGGGGTTCAGTTCAGATGGAATGATCCGTATGAGTATCTCGAATAAAGAAAATTCATTCCAACTAGTCGTAAGTAAGCTCTGCTTGCAGCCAACGAGCTCTCTTCATGCAAAGTTCGGAACTATACAGTTACGGGAAGTCGGAAGAATGAAGATATGAATAATTGAGAATAAGAACGAAGATCTAACAGGAACCCCGTTCCAAAAAAAATTACTAAAATTCCTCACAGGTATTGCATTGCTATTCAGATCGCTTCAATTGTAATTACCTTCACAGATGTAACATGATTTGTAGCTTGCCTGGACTTCTTAGGAATATCAATGTTCCATTGATGGTGCCCAGCGTTCTTGATTTCACCACAAGGTTCGCCAAATATCAAGCTGCAAGTGTCAGCTGGATCTTAAAAAATAGTTTATAATAAGCAAAATATTTTTATATTGTTGTATATCTGACTAATTTTGGATTCAATGTTACCTAAATTTGATGCATTGTACGCAGGAAGCAGCTCAGGAGCAAATACTTCAAAAAATCCTGTGCAGACCTTTTCAGTTTCAATTTTGAATGAAACACATAAGCTGACAAACTGTGTTTTGATTGAATCGAAAGACGATCCTTTCTTCACCTCGGTTTGTAGCAGCCCAACGCCTAAAAAATTCAAAAACAAAGCTCAGATAAATAATCTAATGAACATCAACCTAAAAACTTCTCTAGAAAGAGCTGGAAAAAACTGTTTCCACAACCCATTATTTTTACGAAGATGCACAAACATTGCAGAACATTCATTAACAACGGTGGCAGTGGAATCATATACTGTAAATTTTATAAATTTGTTTAACGGTCTCGGTAATTTTATTCCGAAAAACAGAGTTCTCTTATTGGAAAGGTTTTTTCGGAATATATTGAGATGAACCTCTAAGCGACTGAGCCCGGAGAATGAACAGTGTTTATTGTGACGAAATTTTAGAAGGAGCTATCGACGACCACTTGTGAGAAACTAATTTTGATCAATGAACAGAAACCCTCCGATAAACTCACAATTCCAGACACGGTCAAATATTGCAAGAGAACGAGATTATCTGTAGTAGCTTTCTTCAGGTGAAATATTTTTTTATTGATTGAGTTTTGTTTTATACGAACGGAGAAAAAAATTTCGAAGACGCATCTATGACGTGTGTCCGATTTCCATGAATTACTCCACTATCATAACATCTCTAGGTGATCTTTCTGGAACTGCCGTAACCATTACTTTGGGAAGAGAGAGTAATAGATGTCATTGAGGATTGTTTTTAAGAGATCTTATACGCAATTATTTTGTTGAAATGACTTATTTTGTGAAGGTTTTCTGTGCATTCTAGCCTTCCATATTATTGAAAATAACTGCTATGAGGTTGTCTGGTGTTACGTTCCCTACGGTTATCTCCATTTCTACTTGTCTGTCATGCCATTCATCAGAGCAAAATATGGTATGATCTATGGTATCTACTTCTTCACTTTCTGCTACTGAAAATCTTTTTTCATATGTCTGGAGATATCCATGGCCTGTTAGAAGAGTTTAATAGGTAATCTCGAGCTCTTCACATTCTGTCGACGATTATGTTTCTTATCAATCTCTGGGTGCATTGCCCCGTGTCAGAATCTTTCTCCCACCAATTTTGTCATCTGTTTAACATATTCTGATGTGCTGTCATTTCAAGGGGTGACATTTTCTTCAACATGCGTTTCGCGAGGGGATACCAAACTCTAAGATACGGGACTAAATAAGGAGGTGGTAAATAGTCCTGAGAAAATACATCTGGAAACACACAACAGGGAAAATACACAGGAAAACCTCTATAAAAGGACCATTCGTGGAGAGAAACTTAAGAACTGCTTGAACATAGCAGAGCTCGACGCAGAATAAGTTCAGGGCGCTACTCAATTAAGTAAACATGAACAAAATAGGGATGCATAACGAAGACTTAATGAAAGCAATGCAACCACGGAACAAAGACAGTCAAATTTTGTGCGAATGTTAGGTGTTAGATCACTAAAAGGTAAATAGCATGTCCAGAACTATGTCATAAACATCCATTGAAGGCCGTACAAATTAATACAGGGAACTGAAAATCTAAATATAATAGAATTGTGCAGGGTACAGGTTCGATCCAAGCCCGATTCTGGATTAGGATTCGTTTGGTGACTTGTATGTCACTCTCTTAACCACTGTATCATGTAGGTTGGACCCATGCATGTAAGTTGAACCCATGCGTGGAGGTAAGATGTAAGACTAGCTATGTTGGCAACCAGTGGGTCAGATTTTTCATGTCTGTTGACGCTACGAGGATACTTTTGTGGTGATATACCAAGGTCTAAAAGTAGGTTGAATTATTCAAGAAACACTTCAATGTAAGATTTGAATCAGTTGAGTCGATTTCGTAAAATGTTTGATGCAGAGCTCTCTGCAAGTCTGTTTTTCCCTTCTATAGAAATCTCTTCTGGTATACACTGTAGAAGTAAAAGGAAAAGTTTATGAATAATTTACTTGTCAGAAATGAATAGGAAACAAAATTTAGTTGCTCATCACCATAGGCAAACAGTAGCTGGATGGAGATAACTGTTTTAGCATACTGAGTAGGAATACAAATAAATTCGTTACACTTTGTCGTCTGTCTCGTGAAAGTCATACAAATAACAATTTAATCGAAATCAACAAAATGCTACATACCTTTTTCTTCTCACGAAACGCTGAGACACAAATTCTTACCTAATTTACATACTCCACAGGGTACCCTTTCTTTTACCACACTTCCAATTTTCTTGGCCACCCTAACAACTGTCTTGTCATTCTTATCTTCTAAAGAGTACACTTTGAGATCCTGAAAAAAATCATCTGTTCATTTACATTGTTAATATTGGAGTTTGTCTAAAAATATGTCAACAGATTCAAAATCTATGAGGAGAAAGAGAATAAAAATACTGAAATATTACAAATACGAAAAATATTAGAATGAGTTAGATAAAAAGGGAAATGATGTCAAATGATGAAAAAAAAATACACAATGAGTATGAAATTTAAAAAATAAAGGAATGCAAAAATTGTAAAAAAAATGATTTCAAATCAAGGCACTTCATGAAGTTTCGACTGTTAGTATCAACAATCATGTCTGACATATTCCTGATATTTAGAAGCTATCACTTGGGTTCTCCTTCTCTCCTCTTGGTTTTCTGGTTCAGTACACTGTAAGCCGTTCTCACGATCCCCACTAACCAGGCTGAATGTGTCGTTATTCAATACTTTTCTTCAAACCAGTATTCCTCCCGTGGTTATTTTCACTACTTGACTACTTGATGTTGGTGAGTTGTTTTCGATTTTTTGGTTTCTTCTCGCTGGGGGTTTTTATTGTGGTCTTCAATAAAGACTTCCAACGGTCTCTTGGTATCTGTTGAATGCACTTCTTGGTTCTTGGAATCGCTGTCCGCGTTTGGTAGTATGACATTTGTGAGGCAGCTACGGATGATGTTCCAGGATCTGGAGCAGTTTCTAAAGTTGTACTTATATCCTACATTATTTTCATCCTCTCCAATAGTCCTGTGAAGTAAAGGAGTTGTTGTGACGGCTTCTTACGGGATGTCTGTTTCGTCAGCATTTTGAAGTGACCATCCTATCGAAAAACTTTCCTGGTGTAGTACAGTTCCTTGACGAAACCTTTTTTCGTCTTACAAATACTGAATGCACTCATCCGATTATTTTGCCCCTGATGTTTTTGATAATATTTCAAGTATTTCATTTTTTATTTCTTTTTCTTTTAATATATTTCAAATCTGACAATGTAAATTCAAGCCTAAGACACATTGTCGACCACATTCAAACAAGCGCATACACAATGTGTCACATTTATGATGAAGACACCTCGATATTTTCGTTATGCGGAGGAGTACAGATTTGAATTCTCTCACAGCACAACTTAATGGATTACATCATTTTTCAGTATAGTCAATTGGAATCTGAACTTTAAACTTGATCTACTACGAGTTCACAATAATTGGCTTCACTTGGTTTCACTTGGCTTCACTTGAGAGATAGTGTTCGCACTCTAGCAGAAAGCGTTAGAATACTCCTGCTGGTGAAGGTAATATTCCTCCTGAATGACACCTGATTGGAAGGTGAATCCACGCCGAAAGAATGAGCTGAGGCCAGTCAGTGTTATTCACGGGATCTTTGAGATACCAGGTGCCCTTTCGTCGTAGAAAGCCTTATAACGGTAATGCGTAGCTCTGCTCTCCTTGTAACATCAGATCAAAATACATCCACAGCAGAGGCTCAAAAGCCCTTCATGGCTGAATCTAATGTATCGTCAGATATAATTGACTGACAAATGTCTCATATAGACAGGTCGCTGCGGCCATTGAGGTGGGAATCTTGCACCATGAACATTTGAACAATAGCGTCACGGGAGACCATAGAAGAGCGTCTCTTTGGAATGCGTCACAGGAGACCTACTTTCCAAGCCACACATTTGTGTTGCTTACCTACCACGTAGGTAGTCGAGGACTGACCGCCGAATAGGTCCTCACTAGACTGAATAAAATGTACCAAGGTCAGTTAACCTTGGGGAGGATTATTCCTCATAGAGCATGTGTCTATGTCGGCGCGGATTAGATCAGATTTCCAGAGTTCCACATAGTTCCACTCTTGCTAGATGATCTGAAAGATCACTCACCAAATAAAATAATCAGCTTCGTTAGGAAGTTGGATTTATGTGGTAAAGTTTGAATGGAGTATTATAAAATAAACCGACTTTATTTAGAGATACCCCCAAAAAAGAAGATAAATAAGAAAAGTGTTCAGAATATTATTTTAATCTCTTTAAGGAGTTTGGTGACAAAATTTTCATTTTATCGTTTCTCATCTATACTCAATATTATCAAAAGTTTATTTTTCAAGTTGATAACTAGTGTGCTAAGGAAACAAAAATTTCTTTCAGTATGAAATTGTGACCTAGATCTGCCCACCCAGACCATAACGGTGAAGTTGTTATTCGAAACAGTCGGTGGCAGAAAAATGGGGAAAATTCCAGAAAAGTACGGCTCAAGAGAGATTTTGTAAAAAAGTAGAAGATATTCAAATCTGTCGCGAGATTCTGAACTCAATAGTCATTTTCAGTGAAGGACACCAATGAGAAGAGTTACTCTTTTGTATTGAGTCAAAAAGTTCACCGGAAGCTGTAGATGTAGGTGGGATAGTAGCAAAAATATTTCACAGCAGATGGAGCTTTTTCGGTTTTCCCGATGAAGAAACAAGTGTCTTCTAGTGGTTTTGAGAGATCATAGAATAAAGTTGTATACATGCCGTAGAAACAGGATCGGTGAGGTTTACCAGCGTTGACTGTTAATGATTCTGGTATTTAGTCCCCCTATTGATTGGGCATCATATTACTTCATCCCATTTCCCGAACAGTACCTTTCGATTCAGACACTGGAATGTTTTTCAGCTTATCAATAGTATATTTGGTACCTCGAACTTCAAGATTATAACGGTTTGCCTTGGAAATATAGACATTTCGGTGTAGGCAGCGGTTATCAGTGAATAATGCTGACACCATCTCAATGTATTAAACCTTTCGATAAAGAGCCTTCTCCTGGGTTCTGACACATCGAGTTAGAGCCATGTGGCTGCATAAGGATGGGCTCCTTACGTAGCTCTCAAAGGCTTTTTGCTGAACAGTGTTTTCTTCAATAACATCGAAAACCTCGACTAATTCTCATTAGTAGTGGACTGAAGATGAAGACGCATAATTGTTTTTCAGGATGAAGTTTTCAGCAACTTGTTTACTGTTGTCAAAAATTGGGTATGATGGTTCTATATATCAAATACTAGGCCTGTCATGAGGCACCTGATTCATTTGCTGTAGGCATGTCATATACAGTCACTGGTTATAACCGTAATAACGCCTACTTTACGTATTACTAATTCTGATTCATACAGTTTTGAGTGAGACACCTGTTGCCTCACACTCCTGGGAGAAATTGAATATGTTGTGAGAAATGAGTGTGTAGCACTATTGATTGCCCAATCGTCGTACTAGGACGATATTCCATGTGAGTCGAATATCGCCTTGAAAGAGGAGGATACAAGGACGAAACGTCGATATTTACCTCACAAACTTCTGACCACTAAGACAAATACAAAAGGCGCTGCGATTATTGTTTCATCACATCTACTCAGGAAGCAAGATTCCTAAACCAATGATCACTCACTCCACGATGTAGGAAGTGGTCACTCATCGGCGGGTGAATCATTTTTAGTGGTAAGAAAAACGATAGTAATAACCAAAGGCAATTTTCTGGTCCTCCTCTTTGCTACATCGAATTTGGATGGATCTCGATTTTTACATGAGTAGAGAAATCAACGAACGCGGTTATTATTTGAATGAGTAACTGGCTAGACCAACCATCTTCTTTGCTGCATCTCATTTAGGTGAAGTAGTTTTTTGTTGTCCAATATTAGGATAAAAATATCGAACGTCAAACTGGTACTGGTTTGAGCTCACACCTTTGAAGTTAAGATCTCGTTAATTCTCAACTCGAACAAGTTTCGACATTGGAGTATTGTCTTCTGCACGGGGATGACAGCTGGTTAACAGAACCAATATTGAACTCATTTTTCAAATCTATAGTATAGAGTTATTGTGAACTTACCTTCTCATATTCGTAAGTTGCCGGAAGAATATGATTTTCTGCTGGTTCTTGAAGAAGTGGTGTATTGTGTGGTTGCAGTTTATAGTTCCACGTATCTTCAAAATTGATAAAATCATTTACAGGGGCTGTACCTGAAGGAGAATAATTCATGTAGACATGAATTCGAAAAGATAACTTCATAATATAAACAAATTATTTCAGGAAGTTTTACTCAGTGCGGTTGATTAAATCGGGTGATCATGAAGACCACCCAGGAAATCTTTTAAAATAATGTGTAGCATTGCCTTAGAATAATCTCAACCAGTTTAATGGGTACCAATTTTTCTGTGTTATCTTACTTTGTTGAAAAATTCACGACCATGTTGAAGAAAATCTCTTTCATTCAGTTTGTCATGTAAGTAAAAGTGATATTAGTAAAAACGTTATTTGAAAACCCATCTTTTTCTATTTTCTTGACATTCACAGGCTCTGCAGAAAAAATTTTACGACCTTGGTCTGGAATCGTTGTAGATTATATTTATTTGGAAAACCGTCTCAGGAGTTTCACAAGAACGCAGTTATCCATATGAAAGAGTTCTTAAAAAGTATAGTTCAAAGAGTGTTGAGTTGAATGTCGAAGCGATGGGTAGCATACTTCTGACATATACTGCTCCGTGAAAATATCAATAAAAAAGAAATGAGTACCCAACCTTCCTTCCATAATGCATTGTCACCGAATATATGTCAAATCAGCTGGCAAATGAAGTATCATAATTTGGAATACGGAACAGATTTTTCCGCAAGAGAGCGCCAAAATAGAAAGTTATAGGTACCGAAAATTGAAATGGCTGAATTCCTTATGAAATAACTTTTTAATGATATATCTTTCCCTATTCAAATTGTTTGGGTGATAGTGACCGAGGGGTGGAGGGAATAGTATGGCAGTTGAGATTATGATAGGAAGATGTCCCCCTTGGATTACAAATCGATGTTGTTTTGTATTTTTCCAGAATAAATGTGTTTTTAGGATATTCGATCTGTTTTCCATTTTCGGTGCCCCACCCTGTATGTAAATAGATACCAAATACGATCTAAATTTAGTTTATCGAAGAATGTAAACTTTCACGGCCGGAGATAACCTGTAGAACACGGCCAAAAGACCGGGAAAATAGCCTTCATAAATTGAGTTTATCAAGCACTAGCTGGGTTCCATGAGTTGTTCAGGGAACCCCAGCTTGAACTATTCTGAAGTAGTATAGAAGTAGTACTTAAAATCTTATCTATATAAAATAGAATGTAAAATGCATCTTTACAGAGCAAATAAATGCAATACAAATAAAAAAATTCTTCAAAAATATGTTATAGTCAGATACTATAGTAAATCCTATAATTCATAAAAAGAGTGGTCATTGTGAAATTCATCAAAATCATAATAAGCTTTATCGATTAAAATGTCGCCTAATTTTTTCCTGAAAATAGTCAAATAGTGCAAGTTTGCTTATTTGGAGATTATATTTCTATACCAATTTTGATGTTCATGAATTCAGAATATTAGAAGATGTAATTGTGAATACTGAGTGTTTTTGTTTTAGAATGTTGAAGTTGAGGTTGAAACATCTTTCAATTCATGTATTTCCTTGAATGGATTTGAATTATTTTATGACGATTTTCCATATTTGACAATATATACTCATTAGAAGTTGTTGAAATGTGTACAACCTTCTAGGGTGTTTTTATGAAAAACTTCATTTTCGATATCGGTAACATGAAGATATATATCCAATTATACAAACAAAAGAACATTTTGCGCAGTTAGTGAAACCGTATACTGAGATTATATCTGTTTCCGCCAGATTCACTTTCTTAGAGAAGACTGACGCCTGGGTTTTCTTATCTTTGAATTCTAGTTCAATGTTATTTCAAACCGGAATTTCTTCCAGTTCTTCATTAAGAAGATATGCATTTTCAGCTGACATCTTAATGGAAAGAAGAGAACATTGTGCTATCATTAGTAAAGAAAAAACGGTTGGAGACAATATGGATCCCTGGGAAACACCAAAGTTGATGTTATAGGTATTCGAAAAAAAACCATCAAGGGCTACTTATAGGGAACAGTATTTGAGAATGACGAGCTGAAATGATCCGGCAAGCCATATCATCAAAGGTCAATAGTTAACTACTACCGATTAGTAAACTACTTGAACAATATTATAACTGACGGATTATGTTTTTATTGAGAACAACAGTGTTGGACCTCTCCAGTAAAACAACGGAGGCTTTGGAAAACTCAGAAAAATGTCAGTTTTTCACGTATTTAGATTATCTAGCCTGGGCCCTCGATACAGATTCACACCGTATACTCTTAAATAAAATTTACTTGTATACCATCCGCGGACCAGCATTTATTTATCACGTAGGATGTAATATGTCAAAGTTAATATAATACTAGTGATCTACGTGAAATATCAGTTTCGCAAGGCACAGTGTGAGGACTATACTAAAAAAAGGGCACCTTATGTCTACTAGATATTTTAACGAAAGAAATCACCGATATAAAGCACCAGTAAAGGGCGTCATCAGATACTTTCATAATAGTCTAGCGGGAAATATTTGAAAATGTTTTGATTAATATTCGGGTTACTCAAAATACAATCATCAAGATTATGTATAAAAAAATGAAACGGTGTGATACCAAACTGTTGTATGAAGAATGTAAATTACTTAATGTCAGAAGCATATCAATGCTTCATTTGAATGTTTAAGAATAATTATTCATTTTCAAAGTGCAATAACACCAGAAGTGTTCAGAATCTTGAAGTAAATGTACATTGTCCTTCATTGACTTCCAATGTCTAAAAATGTGTTAACATATTTGAAGTCTATGGAAACGAATGAAATGAAAATAAATGAAATGCTAAAATTATTGTATACCGGGTGATTCTCTAAGGTGGCTCACCCCTATAACTTTTTTATTATTGGAGATAGAAAAACGAAATTTGGGGGTTGTGTATTATTGTTCAATTTACATATTTTCGCATATTTACTTGCTTTGCCGTACTTCCGGTTTGACCGAAAATGACTTCAACTTTCGATTTCTGAATGAGATTATCCTATATATTTTTACTTATTTCGATCAAGAATAACATTCTGAATCCAACAATACTTCACTTGTCAATATTTGACAGATAAAATCATTTTTATTCCAATTTTTATTTTTTGATCTACAATGCCATGGATCGTGTAAATGGCTTCATTCTTGATCAAGTAACATGGGAAAAACTTCGACTGTGAGGCTTATGACTTCACAGTCGTTTTAAGAATTATTTCACAGTCGCAAATATGAATTTTTCCTGTTAACTTGATTTTTTCAAATGGAAAGGGGGTGGCTCGTCGGCTTTTTGTGAAAGATCATTTTCTTACGAATAGTTTGATGCCACACACTTTCACTTTGTTTTCTCTATTTTTTTGAATAATTGCAAGAAAATCGCAAATTAGTCCATTAAGGTTATGAATTTTCAAAATGGCCTCTT
>WOGR01000646.1:0-23751 GCA_015342045.1 Leptinotarsa lineolata | reverse complement strand
GAGTGTGTCTTTTTCATTTCTTGAAAATAAGTCACACTATTGTATTTTTTATCTGAATGCATTTTATTCAAATGATCTTGTAGCCTTGGGAGTTTCATCGCTTCATTCGAAAATATTTTTTGACAAAGAAGGCACATACGCGAAGATGGATTTGTGGGATTTTCAATGAATCCATATTTTATATATTCCGCGCTATACTGCCGTTTCTTCTTTTTTGCATCCGACATAATTTTGTCTTCAAAAATGCCGAAGTAAAAAATCGCGTATTAAAAACTTTCTAATGACACCACTTACAGTATTCACCACCGCACGTACATCACTTTATCTAGCTAGTTGCTAACTGAATTCACTTGTTTTCGTAATATCGTTGAATGACATTACTGGCTGGATGGCGCGCGAGCATTTATGTGAGGCAGCGGGCGGGCCTAGTACTTTCGAGAATGAAGACTAGAAACTTCTCGCTTCGCATTGAAGCTTACAACCATCTATTGTACAGTTTGACAACTATCGGACAGGAAATAGTTACTGTTTAGTCCCCTAGCTAGCGTTACACGAGGAAACGCGCGTTGAGCGTAAAGAAACGTTAAAGTTTGTGTTAGAAGCAAAGAACCATTTTTAAATTAGCAATCGCCCCCCTAAACCGCTTCAACACCCCCCCCCCAATCTTCTCTGTGCCCTTTACTGTCCCCCTTTAAGCCTCTATCGCCCACAATAGGGTGTTATCACCCATTTTGAGAAAGACTAGTATACTCTCAAATCTGATTCAATAGGCCATCCTAAAAAATACTTTTTCATTACGTAGATTCATTTCATGAGGTTTTTTGTGAAGATTTTCAATCCTGAATACAATGATTTATCAGAATTCAAAAAATGTATCTAGATAGTTTCGAATGAAACGGTCGGTCGGTCGTTTACGGTCTCCAGCTCATAAAAACGCGAAAAATCTAAAATAATTTTATGTATCATCTTCAGGGTGAAGCATGAAGGTATTAGTTGGTGATGAGAAATATCACCGTAATAAAATTGTTGTTGTTGTTGTTGGCACATACAATACCTATCCACCAAAATACTTCACAAAGTAAATAAAATTACAACTATTTTCATCGTAGTTCACCACATACCATTATTGACGTCACAAAATAAATGAAAAATAACAAATATGAAATGGATGAAATGAAAAAAATGTTCACAGAAATTCAAGGAAGTAATAAAACTCTAGAATATCGAAGAAATAAAGAACGAACTGAAAAACTAAACTACAAAAATAGGAAAAGTCAACCGAACATTTCTAAAAATTGAAACAGGAAAATAGTTCATTGAAAGAAAAGCTGAATAAAGTTTAACGTAAATTACGATGAAATAACAATCATGTTTAGTTTACCGGAATCATTAAGGTACTTCAAAACGACAATCGAAAAAACCATAACTTTATCTTAGAGGAAACTGAACTGAATCAGATCAATAGAATAGGATTGCCCAGCAACAGCAAATCTAGACCAGTAATCTCAGAGGCTGATTCGATCACTTGATCAATTCAGTCGGTCGTTTCAAATTTGAGATGTCACCGTAGTATTTGATGGGATCGTCGCTAAAAGATTCACTCGATTTACTCCACTAATGTTATGGATTAGATTACTGTGAGGCTGACGTCCCCATAATCGATAAATTCCAATTTTATTTAAGGATATGGTATTTTCATATTCTGTTTTAAGTGCGTCAGATTACAATTTATTGTATCGTTATGCTTACGAAACGAAACGGTTTAAATCAATTCTGTTTCAAAGCTCTACTATCCCTATCCTAAAACGAATTACTTTCATTCAATAGGGTCATATATCATATTGGTTAACATAACTTGGAGTGGTGTGTATGATGAACTGCTTGAAGAAAAGAGGTTTTTAAATTTGTATACTTACATAATAGTGGTTTAATATTCCTTTATTTATAAACCCCTATTTTGCTAAGATTTCATGCATAAAAAATCTGATTACGCAAATTAAAATTCAACAGAAACTAGTTGATGCTGAAAACTATTTAAAGAATTTATAACTGAACTATGTAAAGAATAAATAGAATCAAGGGAAAAATCGAAATCAACATCATTTGCTTATCTTATCATTTCTGAAACTGGGATAAAAATGTAGATATGTGGTTGAATTGTTTTTTGAATATAAATTTTTATCTTTCCTTGTTTATGTTCACGAATAAATGTCGCCCAAAAGTTATTCACGGCAAACTCTAACAATTTTCATAAATCCTTTCCACTCCCTTCAATCTGTTAAAGAGTAGCTTGTTTCATTCGTATACCTGTACATCTTAAACTCTGTATATTTGCTACATTTCGTTGTGAATATAGAAGTTTACTGCGTATTATCCGAACCGGCAACACTCGAGATGAAAACTCTGTTAAGCGAAGTGTCCGAATGTGTTCAACTCATTCATGTGTTACACAAGTTAGGAATATCATTATCACAATTCCTTCGAATGAAATTCGGTCACGTTTCGAGTCCCAGTTTGGTTCATATGACGTTTCCAAACGATGAATTATTCAATGTCAGTAATGTTATGAATACAGCTAGTCTGCCTGAAAATGCGAAACCGATTGAACTTAATTATAATATCAGATGCGAAGAAAATACATTACCAAGATGTTAAACATTGGTAGGTCAAAGAAACTGAGTTATCTTGGCCCATAGGTATGGCAAATAGTACCGGAAAATATTCAATTGATTGTGTGAAAGCTATTTTCCGGGTTTTTTGACCGTGACTATGTTGAGGACACGTTCGTGGTATGGTGATGATGAAAAGACATTAAACTAATTTCTATTATATCTAAACTCTCTCGCTCCAAAATTCCAATTCATGATGAAACGAAAAACGCAAGGGACTCAAGCCTTCTTGAATGTTTTTGTGAACTGTCGGGTCTGGTGATAGATGAACCATCATTTAGACGGACATAGCGTTTATCAACAATAAAATTTATGACAAACAGAAACGCGATACAGACAATTACTTACAGTGTGACCTCGTGGCGAGGAGACTTCAGAGATGTTTTTAGTTCTCGGTAGAAACTTCAGAATAAGACTTAATACATCCGTTAAAAATGCGTCTGAAGTAACACTCGAACAATCATAGATAATTGTCTCGGTGATAAATATAGTCAATAAGGTTCAACCACTTGGCCTTGAGAGCGACCCTTGTCATTATCGATAAGAGTGTTACCGATGAGTAAAAAGAACAGTGTCGTAAATAGTTCAGTGTCTTCAAATATCCGGATGTTTTTCGGCAATAAACTTTCGTTTCGGACGAAGACAGAATTCCTAAAGCGATATAAAATTACGAAAATAATACGTAAGAGTAAAAATAAAAGAATCAATATAAAAACCCAAGCAGATGGATATTTTGGACGATTGCTCGATAGTAGAATTATGAAAAGTTAATTTCTTAACAAAAATCTATAATCCTAAATAAAAATCAATAAAGAAATTAAATGTTTCCAAACTAAGTTTTTGTGAGAATAACTCTACAGAACATACGTAAATATGGTACATTGGACCACAGGGTGGACAGGAAACCAACACACACAGACTAGTACCTGAACAAAAACTTAAACCACTAGCCACAACAAAAGAGAGGGATAACTGAAACGTTGGTTGAGAAAGCACGACGTATTTATGAACCTGATAGTCTTCCTGAGGAACTCAATCACCTGAAAAATGTTTTCAAAGGGAATGGGTACAGCAAAGGAGAATTCGACCGGGCCATACGACCCAGGAGAGAGAACGCCAAAGTAACTCCAGCTAGGCTGGTCAAAGAAAAAGCTTTCCTTCCCTTTGTTAAAAATGTTACAGACCGGATAGAAGGAATCGTAGAGAAACACGGCGTGAAACCGATATTCAGACCAACAAAAACCATCAGACAAAGTCTTAAGTAGGCTAAGAACCCCGGTGAACATTTAGCAACACCCGAGGTATTCCGTATTCCTAAAAGCTGTGGGTCGGTCTACATGGGAACCACGAAAAGAAGTGTGGGTACCCGTCTCTCTGAACACAAGAGAAATTGACGACTCGGATAAACCGACAAATCCGCTGTAGCCGAACATGCCCTCAACAAAGAGGGCACTCACATTATCTCATGCGAAGATAAAGTAACACTCGATAAAACTCAAAATCACTATCCAAGAGCATATAGAGAGGTAATAGAAATTCAAAAATACAGAGATCTTTTCAATAGAAAACAGGAGTCAATGAAAATCAATGGAATCTGGCTACCTGTCCTTACAGGTATATCGTACACAAAGTCAGGTATTAAGAGAAAGCAAGCCAAGCCCACTGTTAATAACATGAAACCAGAGTCAAATACTAACATCGTAGTTAGCGCGTTCGGAATGGAAACAACAACCCGGGCACTGCGTTCGTTACCGCTACCGCAGTTGTAGACGAAACGTCAAGCATAAAAACCTGCAAACCACGGCCAAAAAAATCGAAAAATAGGTTCACACAGTTATCTTCGGCCGTAAAAGGAAACATTCTTTGATTCAATTAATTAATAAGCAAACAAAATTGACATCAATCAACAATCAATTTAATAAAAAAAAATACTACCTTCCTTACTCTCAGAATTACCAATCCTAATTAAATGTAAAAGGTAAGAGATAGAGAGTCAGTTGAATTGTGGCAAATTTGTGTATTTCAGAGTCGTATTGAATGCTGCAATGAAATAGCATGTAGCTCTTTTAGTTGCGGAGATACTCAAGAAAAGCAAAAGTCCCTAATTCTTCGTTTCCCAGTTTTTTGCCAGATGAATTGAAAATCTGCCATACTTTGGCATTGTCACTTGATGTGTGCTTTAGAAATATGTTCATAAAATTTCTATACTGGTGTCATCTTTGAATTGTTAAATACGAATCTATACCACCGAACGGATTTTTATATGGTTTTCACCAACGTACGGAGTGATTTGAGAGAAAGGTGTCTAATTCTTTGAAGATGTAACAAAAAGATTCGCTGAATATTGTTTTTCTTTTCTGGGAGTGAAATAAAGTCCGCGATGGCAAATGTTTTTCTTAAAAGGATACCTCACTATAGATTTTATGGTATATAATTTTCCTTCGCGCCATTTAATTCTAATGTATATCTTAGGATTCATCACAAGGGAAGGTTAATTGCAGCAGGTCAAAATACTATGCGACACGCGGTTGCAAATGCGTTGATTCTGTTTTACGTAGTAGATCACTTTGAAAGTTGAGGTTGCATTTTGTTTTTACTGATATCTAGGTAGATAGGTACTATTTTGAAATCAAATTGATAGGTTTGTACATTTTTCTGTTTGAGTGTCCTTTTTCAAAAATCTCTATTATTTCACTAGTATGACATAAAAAAATGTTGAAATATGTATTCTGCTACCCTCGAAGCTGGACGGATCACTGAAATGTTAACGTAAATGAAAAAACATCCAATGACACTTGAATGTTTTAGAGAATATACTACAAAAAGATCCTGAAAATACTTTGAAAACTGTGGCTTCTAGAAAGTAGCAACTATTCACCTTTATAAATTCTACTTTATATCGTGGGAAATGTTTTCTTCTGACATATATGTATATTGAAAACACATTAGCCCATACGCGTGTTTCGTTACCAAGTAAGCATCATCATGAGTTGACTGAAATCATTTGTGTGGGAGGAGTTTTTATTGAAGTTTTCACGTAAGAAGTTCCATTTCCACCTATCGGGCGTGTAATTTTTTATTGAAAAAATAGTAATTCAAATAATGTTATGGAAAACTATGAATCCTATTTCATTCTATTGAGAAAACATTTCAATGTTCTTTTAAGCACATGCATACCATGAATACGCTGATCAAAGACATTAATAAAAGTGGAGTGTACTCTTCATATCCTGCTGATGTAACACAATTGCAAAATGTTTGAAGGTGGTTGACACTGTTTCGTTTGTGAATTTCATCAGTTCGGATTTCCATTATCTGATATTATATAAAATGATTTGAAATTCCTGAAGTAACCAATACAATTGAAAATTAAAAAGAAAAACTGAAAAAAATAATTATATTGAGCAAAAAACCCTGAAATGAAGTTACAGTGAAATAAAATACAAGTAAAAAATTGAACAATAGTAAAAAAAAGATGTCATCGGGTGACGACTGGACTAATTCCTCCAAGAGATGACTATTCATGGGTCATTCGAGTACTTTCACTCATCCTCTCTTCCCTCTCTCCGCTACACCGGTTTAGCGGGAGATGACCGTTTGACGGGAGTTGGCCATTTTCCGTATGATTATGGGTTTCTATATGTTGCGTATCTCTTTGTACTCGAATGACCCATAAATAGTCATCTCTCGGAGAAATTAGTCCAGTCATCACTCGAAAAAGATTATGGATACTAACAATCGAAACGTCGTGAAGCAACTAGGCTTGAAATCTCAATTTTTGTTTTTTTTTTCGTTTAATTGTTGATTTTCATTTTTAACTTGTATTTCATTTCACTGTAATTTTATTTCGGGGTATTTTGCCTAATATAATTGTTTTTTCAGCTTTTCTTTTTAATTTTCAATTGCATTGGTTCTTTCAGGGATTTCAAATCATTTTATACAATATTAGACAATGGAAGTCCGAACTAAGTCACAACTGCACAAACCTAAAAACGTTGATTCCACTAGTTTTCAAGTTCGATGTTGGCGTTGAATGGTGTTTCCGCAAAAGGAATTTAGCTCGCTTATTATTCATAGGCGTTCATGAACGAACCCGTGAGAGTTTGGGCTTTGTTATTCCGATTTTGTCAGCAAACCTGATCTCGACCATCCCAAAACTTCAGGAACGGAATATCAATAGAATGGTAAATGTGAGGGATTCACGAATTATTCGCGAAAATATGGAAATTAATTTCAAGAGCCTTATCGAAGTTTGGTTTCTACTAATAGACTTTTATCTAATGATTCCAAAATTGAACTAGTTAAGAACTTTAAGTTGTCACGTTATTCAGTGGAGCAACATTGTGAGCTCTCACCAGTTCTTGACTATTAATGAAGATCTGTTTTACGGTCACGAATAGAAAATAACTTATCAGCAGTACAGTAGCAAAGTCTGCTGATGCTTCATCTGTGGATCGTTTACAGAAATAAATATCTTTGTTCGACCAGGTTTCACTGATTGATTCAGGTAAATAGCTAAGCATGTGAATTTGAGATAAAGATTGCAGTATGCAGAAAATATGTACAAAAAAATGTGATTTCCGTATTTCAAGTAATAGCTTCATTAACGAAGTTAGGGAAATATCAACTGGTGTTGCTATTTACCACTAGTTGCTAATACAATGACGGACATTGAATAACGTCCTACTGACAGTGCAAGATTATTCACAGACGTCGCTAATTTCTTGCTTGAGTAAATCAAACAATTAGATCAAGTCGTTATAATATCCAGTGAGGCTGAAATAAATTATCGGTAAAATGATAGATATTTATAAATTTGCTTGAATTATATTTTAATCCTTGATTTTCGTTTAAAAGTGTTATTTCTACCAACACAACAATATTCTGGTCTTATATACATTCTAAAAGTAGAAAGTATTGAATAGTTTGCAGAGCATATACGGTGCCTTCAAATCGAACTGTATTAGGGATGGAGAGTCAAGTTGATTAGCTGCGGGTGTTCATGAAAAATGTTTTTCCAGAACGATTCAACCTTTTCAGCGGTCGGCCGCTTATCCACAAACCGCGGAGACTGTTTTAATAAGCGAGGTTTCTTGCGGAACTTAAGGTTTGCCGCGATGTTTCTCGCTCACCTCACTAGTGACTGTTCAACGGCCATTAGCATTCGTATCTTATCAAGGTATTGCTGTTTGGTGGTTAGCATCACGCCTTGACTCAAGATGTGATGGGATGGATACATCGTAATTTGGCAGCTATTCGCCGCACTGCGGGAGTGGAATATATATCTCAGAATATCCCAGATATTTTCTATCAAATTTAAATCCAGGCTACATGCTGGCCATGCCATGGTGTTAATTCCAACGTCCCGTTTTGAGTAGAAAAAATGGTCAGTTTAGGCATGCCGTGGGGACGGGTCTCCATGAGCAAGCGACTGTGCGATTTTCTTCCCACTGGTTGGGCGTTACGCTATCTTTCTCACAACACTGAGCTCGGATACCTATGGTGTATACAGTTGTGTTTACTACAGTATACATAACCTGTGTTTTACTACCGCGGATTCATTCTAGCCCCCGTTGTCGCAGGGGGTGGTACCCTCATTTGTCTGATTTTTCATCCTCGAAATGTTATTAGAAACATAGGAGAAAGCAAGTATTATTCAAATATAGCAGGAAATATAAATTTAGGAACAATTTTCATAAATGTTTGACTTCTCGAATAGACATGGACTCAAAGTTAATGTATGAACCAAGATACACTAACCGATTTTATTGCACCTTAAAAAAGTTGAAAGTAGTCTTTGAAACGCTTTGCTTACTACAACAAATTTTAGATAAACCTAAATACAAGTTGTAACCTATATACCTATATGAAACCTATATGAAATAAGCTGTGAGGACTGTGACAAAAAATATCAGTCAGATTAAGCTCACCATTAATACTCGTTTCAAAGAACACGTAGCACGTAATCAATTTGGGTGACCAGAAAAATCTAGTGTCGCTCAACACGCCTCAATAATGGTCACAGAATAAATGGAAACTGTCTGTAATTGTCGATACTAGCACATGACACTGGATTTTGGGAAGTTCTGAAAAGTCTGAAAACAACAAACTGTGGCATGAGAACTATGAACAGTGACCTTTTTCACCTTTTTAAGAACCACTCTGTCAAAACAAGCGGGAGAGAAAGAGTTTTGCAGTTCTGGTGATAAGGAAATATGTTGTGAACCTGTCATATAGTTTGAATATGTGGTTTTGCCATTTCTCTATTATATATGGTAGGGTTTTCTTGTAGTGCAACCAAATAGTTATTCGTCTTGGTACTTTTGGTGAATAATTTTTTCTTCGAATATCAAAAATATCAAATTTGTGATTGATATTTTTTCATTGAATTTGATATTTATCTTCTAGCAAATTCAACATATCACCACTATGGTTACAGTTCCGACGACATTAAAAGTGGCAACTTTTACACCGGCATTAAAAGTGATCTTCAAAAGAGAAAACAACTGTGTATTTTATGCGGAGAGTTTTGGCTGACATCATGTTTTCTCCTGATGAATCAATTTACTACTATTTCATAAAAATTTCATTCATCGAGATGGATTACTGCTTCGTCAATAAAAAACAAATTTTTCAGACAATAAAATATGTTTGATGAATTGATTGCTTCATTGTTCGATCTTTTATCGGTCGAATAACAAACAACAATTTGTACGTTATTTTTTGAATGGCCATACATTGTTGATTCAACTTTTCAGCTTTGATTTTCCACTCGGGCAGATCAGCTAATTGATTTTCCCATCGATTAGACTCTATTCACACGTTGAAAATATTGATGATAACTGTGTAACGAGAATTTATTTCATGAAATAATTTCATTCATTATATGGAATTATAAACAGGCATATATTTTAGTGAATGGATGCATAGCGTTTGCTATCATATATTATTATCAGTAAAATTATGTTCAATAAATTAAACGAAATTCTAGTTTCCCAATACCGTTGTTATAATTAATAGATTCATTTTCAGAGTCATTAGCCAGATCACTATAGAATTTATGGAAAGAAAAATGAGTATAGATCCCTTTTACATAGAACTGGTCGTTTTACAGACATTTGAAAAAATGTTTATCAATACATCGATTTGAAAATAATCCCGCTGGAACTTCTCAGATATTGCTTTGCATGACAGAATGAGGTTCTGGAAAACATCAATCAATTGTAGTTTATCTGCACTTAAAGTTGATAGTCCTGTTTTATGAAATTTAAAGTCAGTATCGGAACTGGGTGACGAATCTTATAACATTTTGAAAGGTGAAAGTTTCCACTGACCTAAAAGTCGTCTCGTGCGGCTCGTTTCATGAAATAACTATTAGAATATGAACTGAATTGAAACATATATTCATCTTGTATAGTTTTATGTGGTTGCTAAATGTTGCTATTGAAATACTAAGTAAGCATTTTTTTAAATTCAAAGTTTGATTGTCACATGTAATTTCGTATTTCCTTAGTTTATTAAAGTTCTACTTCAACTTTGCTATTTCACTACGATCCACAGTTTCAAGTATAATCTACAACAGGTTATCGGTCCAGAAACACATTAGTGAAACATCGGTAAATTCAGTTGAAGTAAGAAATAAACTTGTTCATTGGGTGACATCTTGTTTGTCACTGAGTTCCGGATTAAATAGTTTTTCGAACACTGTTGAAGATGGAGATTCCAAAAGTGATGATCGAGAAATTGGAAGGACAATCCAATTGGCTTGATAAGAAATTTCAAATCAAAATCTAGCTGCACGCACACAATGTATGGGACGCTGTTTTGGGCACAGTTGAATCTCCAGTCAAACCAGCAGAGACCGCAGATAAGGATATAAAAGAAACACACAAATGTTTGATGCAATCTGCAAACAGAATTGAATACACGGCCTAGAATCTCAATGTTTCTAGTCTGAGTTCACAAGTCAGGCAGCTGATAAACATGTGTAATAGTTCGAAGGAGTTGTGGGATAAGCAAAGAACTGAACAAAGACAAGGCAGACTATTCAACAAATTTTTTGGAATCAGAGAAAAGGATCCCCTAGAAAGCATAGCTGAACACATGACAAAACTTAAAAAGTTTTGGACAGAACTTCAAGACGAAACTTGGAAAGAGGACAAAGTGAAGTTGCCAGAGTCGTCATTTATTAATAGAGTACTCAATACTTCGCCTCAAGATTATTGTGAATTCCTAAATGCATGGGAGTCTGTCCCTAAAGAGCAAAGAACCATTCAGTTACTTCGTGAAAGATTATGCACAGTGGAAATGCGACTTCAAGAACGAGAAGAAACTAACGATGGTTCCACTAAAACAGCATTAGTAGTATCGAGGAGAGTTCAAGATCATCAACCCTGCACAAGAAAGATAACGTGAAGAAAAAGTTTATTCTGAAATTTTATCGATGTAGTCATAGAGGACATTTGAAGAAGGACTGTACCAAAGACATAAAAACGAATGTTACTTCAGTACAAGGTTCAGCATTCATTTAACCTTCCCCATTTTTGAAATGTTGCAAATGTTCGATGAGCATTTGTACATTTATATTTCCTTTCCCGAGAGCCTCCATACTCTGGCCATTAATAACTATAATTGACTGGGAAACTGGGAATTTTTCGAAAGTAGAAATCACTGGACATACAGTACAGGAATTATTAACTGATGCTGGTAAAAAATTCTATAACAATGATATAAAAAAGATAATCACAAAGTAAGGTTTACATCATTGAATAACCATGCCTTATACACCCGAACAGAATGGGACTACAGAACGAGAAAACCGAACTCTCGATGAAGCTGCAGGAACCATGCGAAAAATCTTCCTGAAAACCTTTGGGCAGATGCGGTTAATACTGTTGCATACGTTTTGAAAAGAACTGGTCCCACTTTGACAGAAGGTATGACACCTATAATGATTTGGACAGGAAAACAAGCCCCTAGAAAATTTTCGGGACAAAAAGTTTTGTCCATGTTCCGAAACAGAAACGTTCCAAATGGGAAAGAAAGAGTGAGAAAGGTTATCTGGTTGGATATATCGAAGACAAAGATGGATATCGAATATGGATACCTGACAGAAATGACGTTGTTCGGAGTGATGTTATTTTCAAAGAAAGCACTGTTATATTTGGGGACACTATCACAAGTACAAGTTCCGAAAAGCAATCAGTATCAATTGAAAGCGGCACTTATTCAAGTAAAATGCGATCAGAAACAAGCATAATTCTACCAGTTGATCGTCCTATTCTGCGAGATAGGTATAAATTGTAAAAACTTGAAAGATACGATGCTTTTGCTATGCTTGCTGTAGAAGAACCCAATAGTTGACAAGGCCTTCTCATCTAATGAAGCTGAGATGCGGAGAATAGCAATGGACGAAGAAATGCAGTCACTAGTAGAAAATGACACCTGGATATTAGTGAAAAAATCTATCGGAAGAGAAGTCATTAAAAATCGTTAGGTATGCACAGTTAAAGAAAAACCAAAAAAAAGGAATCATATTTAAAGCACGGCTAGTTGCAAAAGGCTTTTCTCAAGAAGCTGGTATTGACTTTGATGAGACTATTGCACCAGTTGCTCGATTCGATACTATAAGAAGTTTTATCAATGTCTGTTTCCGAAAATTTGCACTTGTCACAATTTGATGTAAAAATGACATTTTTATACGGATTACTAGACGAAGAACTTTATATGAAGCAACCGGATAACTATCATGATGGTACTGATAAGGTATACAAGTTACTTCGTAGTCTGTATGGTTTAAAACAGGTACCTCGTTGTTGGAATTTGCGCTTCACCGAATTTCTGAAGAAAAATTGCAGCAGCAAAGTTCATTAGATGCATGTTTATTTATCAGAAAACAACCTGATGAATTACTTGTTGTAATTTATGTTGACGACGGATTAGTAGTAGGAACTGACTCAAGAAGCAATGAGACATTTCTCAATGAGTTGAAAACTGAATTTGCAACTACAAAAAAACATTTTTTTGTGTTTTAGTAGAGGAAGTTTTCGTTTGAAAAAGTAATTGATCTATCATTTGTTCTATTAGTGACGTGTGCTTGTGGTCTATAAGGACAATAAGCTTATTCAAGATTCCCAGTGCATATATTATCGAACCAAGTGTATTATGTGAGTTGCCTGCGTAAACTTCCTAGCCCAGATTTATTTTTATTTGGACACCCAAGATCCACTCAGAAGGTTCACAGACTAGTTTCCTTCCACTGAAGATGATTGAATCTTAAGTCTCCACGTTGTCGTTATTCAAAATGAGCCTATTTTCTTCAAATTATGTCATGTTCTCTCTAACATATGGCTGCCTTGAAATCATGAAGTCTATGGAATTTGAAATACTGTCAGTATCAGTCAGTGTTTGTTATATCATTATCGGAAATTATAAAAGTATTGGCCTATGAATACCTCCCTGTGACACGCACAGAGACATCTCCAAACCCTCGATCATACCAATGCAGTGCTTTCATGCTCTGGTTGAATATAATCAATCCCTATTGCTTTAAAAAATAACTCGATGGCTAGAATTCAAGGAATCGAAATGTTCATCATTTTATTCAATCTTTAAATAAAATTAATTACTTCTGCTGGATCCCGTCTTTCATCGGTAATGTAAAATCTTTATTCGATGTATTAAATTTTTTCCCAAACAAAAATTGCCCTTGTTTCAAATCCACAATCGCTTTGTGAGATACTAAATATATTTTCATAATCGACCGTTTTCCATTTTTCCTTTCAATTCCCGAGAAGCGGATGGAATCTCATCATCTGCAGGGAAAATAAGACGGGCATTTAGGGCATCTTTATTCAAATACCCCAAGCGGAAAACGAAACTGATGAATGATATATTGTATGTGTTTATATTTGATTTACGATTTCAAATTGTTCAGCTTTTATGTGAACATTTAAATCTGTGATCCAGATATAACTGTTGCACGGAAGTTTTCAAATCATATATTTCAATCACTATTTTGTATCAATAAATTATTTGTGGATTAGAAGAAATATTAGATAATAGTATTTTTTCGAAGAAATATTTTTTCACGCACACCTGAACTGTGACAAAACTTTTAGCGAAGCGTGTTCCAGCAATAAAATGATCATCATCAGGAATAATATCTCTTAGATAATTCTCTAAAGACGCCAACTTGGTTCGCCTAACAAGCGTTGGGAAAAGTACTGTAGCAGTGGAAAGTATTTTGCGTGCTATTAGTTGTTTGAAGGAATATTCGATTCTGGCTGCCGTTGTTTTCAATAAAAACTTCAACGTCGTCTACAAACTGCTGCTATTGAAGAAACTAATATTAAAAACAACTTTGTATCATGAATTGAACATGTATTCTTTCGTTTTATTCAGCCGATATATTTTCGAAAATGGTTTTCGTGATTACATTAGAAACTAGAGGTACTCAAGAACTGTGAAGATCTGATTCAAAACCAAATGATTTCAGAACACAAAACATAATGAAAAAAAATTTTGGTTTCAATTTCAATAGCCTTTTTCTATCACTCTCTGTCTGTCAATATTTTTATGTTTTATTCTCATATGCATCATTGATTACTGATATTATAGCCCAAAAATTTTACATAAGAAATTCACATTCATTTTAGAAAAAGGTTTTCAAAATGTCATTAATATTTTAAAAATTTTTTTGGATGGTGCGTCAGGAATTCAATAAGTTTACAATTCATTTCGAATCCTAAAATATCAAAAGAGGTTTTTTATTTACGGGTACATCTTTTAACTGTTGAATTTAAGTACCCATTCTGATTCTCATCCACTTAGTTCAGTGAATCGGAGATATTGAATAGTTGCATTTATGTTGCTTCCTGAATCAAATATTGTCAATTCTTGTGTTTTGCTACATCGTAGTGTTGAAAGCAAAAAATTTAGATGGGCTGGATTTTGAATATTCGATCTGAATATGAATCTGTGTACAAGAATCATCTCTCTCTCTCTCTCTCTATATATATATCTCTCTATCTCTCACTCTCTCCTGATTTATATAAAAATCAGTCAATTTTTTTTAACCCGAGTTTTAAATTTAACTGTGTGCATTTTTGAGAGTCATCTGACAAATGTGCAATTGTCGATTGATTTTTGAGAAGACTCAATGTACATTCATTTTTCTAGCAAAATTCATCATATATCGTTTCAGTTATTACTCTGCCAAAACTGGTCATATTTTTCTGTTAATTGTTTCATAGACCGACCTTAGTTCATGAAAGAAGTGAATTATTCATTTCGCTTCTCCATCAGCCCAAAATCAACGCTTTTCGCCGACTCTAAAGGTATATAGGCTTTTTTAACCATTTCATTAAGAAAAAAAGAAAATTATATAATTACAAAATGACCTCAGTCTGATAGAGTTTTTTTAAAATTCCTTCACAAAATTTGGGTCTTGAACAATATTTACTTCCTCTATCGAAACAAAATGTAGAAGCATTTTCTTTTTTCATTTTCGCAAGAAATTGTCTCCGAAACTATCACATTTGACCTGATGATGGAATGTCATGGGTCCAGAAACATTATTCGGAACATAAGAAATTATTCCATGAGGTATTTATTGAAAAAATATTGTTGTGTGTCTGTTATTCGGCTTTGAAGAGAGCTTTCGATACTTCAAGCAGGAAAATACTTTTGGATAAAATGGTTTTCATTGATATCAGAGGTAATCAATACAAATGAGCTCATTGTGTTTTTCCTGTTTCACCCCAGGTAGTCTTGGGTCATTGATATTCATGTTGTACTTGAAGCCTTGGTAAAATATACCTTTCTGAATAAAACAGTCTTTATTGAATTTGCATTTTCAATATGACTTCAATTCACATAGTGAAACCTTGAGACCAGTAATCTCCACAAACACAAACAATATTTGATTCGCTTCTCATATGAAACATTTATACTTCACAAGTAACAATCTGATCCATTTGTTCAATTTCTATTTTATTCTTTTTTTTTCCATCTCATCTCATCTGGGTGGATGAAAGAGCAATATCTGCCTTAATTTATCATGTGCAGATGTTGAATTCTGCCATTTGATATGTTAGATTAGTATCCCTTATACTGAGTAATCTCTCAATGAAAGCATTCATTATCATTATTAAATAGGTTAAAATTATTTCAGATACAAAATCGAATGCGAATTCATAATACAATGCCTATAAATGTAGAGACACTGATCCTTACTTGCACTGAGAAAATGAAATATTTTTTTCATGTAACGTGATAGCAGCACGTAAAACAGATAGCTGGTGTAGCGACGGGTCGCCATGCGCAAACGACTGTGCGATTCTCGTCCCACTGGTGCGGCGTTTTACCGCACTGGGCTCGTATACCTATAGTGTATACAGCTGTGTTTACTACAGATACATAACATGTGTTTTCTAAATAAATAATTTTTAAAAATAATTAAAAATAAAATATGTCTGACAGTGATAATTTAGAAAGTGAAAGTGAGCAGCATCCTGTAAAGAAAGCAAAATCACACTTCGACACATCCAGTCTCAACTCCCTACACTGTAGGTTAATGTCTATTAACCTACTGTGTAGGAAGTTGAGACTGGCCTTCTTCAAGCCAGTCTTTAAGTATGCCCACTCACTATGTGTGGTAATCAATTTTAATTTCATTCTTATGGAAAATAATGCACTTGCTTGAAGAATAAATGTCATAAAGACTCACAAAATTGTATTTCAAAATTAGCTGATAGCGAGTAGCGCATGAATATTTTTTTTATTTGTTATTGACAGAAATATTAAAAATTCATTTAATTAATTGATTTCATAATGATGTTGAAATTTATATTGATTTATAATTTAAGATCTTCAGTAATATATTGCAATAATTAGCTGATTCTTGAGTTCACTAGTATATTAAAGCACCCCAACATTTTTCCATGTATATTTCAATTACATTATATTTTTATAAATATTTCAGTACCCAACAATCATCATAGGGGTAACAAAATGTTATTATTGATGTTTCAAATCTGCTGGGTAGTCTAGTCAAGAAGTGCTTTTTTTATAACTTTTTTCAGCTGTCTCCAAAAATTATGGTTGAGGTGTCATGCGATTCGGAATAGCGTCCAGAAAGTTTTTGGAAACGGACGATTTTCGGAAATGAAAATTGCAAAAATTATAAACAATTCAGTGAAAAATAAAAATTGGGCATAGTTTTTTGGAAATATCTTAAAAACTAATTGAGATTTTCAAAATCGAAAAAAAGATTCGAAAAGAGAAAGAACTGTAGGACCGATATTATTTATTTTGTTTTTATCTTGTTTTTTTATATTTGAAAAAAAACTTGAATTTTTGAAATTTTTCTCGTTTATTAAATAAACAGTTTGTTATAAAAAAATTAATTTTTTCATTTCATTTTTTTTCTAGCTGCAATTAATGAATGAAAAACAACCACGTATTTTTTCATTTTTTTTCCATTTTTTACCGAATTTTATAATTTTTGCGCTCCATAACTGAATTGATATCATCTATTTTTTTATCATTTGAATTATTATATTTATTAAACTAATGGAGGTACAATAAAAAATCCCAAGACCTATTTTTTCTCCATTAATCAAAAAACATATTCAGCCTTGGAATTTTTTATTGTATCTCCATTAGTTTAATAAATATATTTTTTTTTGTAAAAAATGGCCCAAACAGGCACGGCTTACGCGCGGCTAAACACCCGATTTCGAGCTCATTTTCAGGGCTCCGGTAAAATTATAAATATTGGTCTTACAGTTTTTTATAGGAAATTTCTTCTTCTTCTTGAATCTTTTCTCGATTTTAAAAATATCAATTAGTTTTCGAGATATTTCCAAAATACTAAACTCATTTTTTATTTTCATTTCCGAAAGTCGTCCGTTTTCAAAAACTTTCTAGACGCTATTCCGAAATGACACCTCAACCATAATTTTCGGAGACTGGTGGAATAAGTTCGAAAAAAAAGCACTTTTTGACTACAGTAAGGCGTCCTGTGACGGCTCACGTGACACAAACGTTTCATAGCATTAGCTTCAAAGTACAAGTGTCTTCTGAGATATACTGAATCAACAATTCGGTCCTGAATGATAAAACCAGCATGTAGAAAAGGGAGGGCGAAGGATTTCATTAGAAATAGTTTTGAGCTACTTCATGAATATAATTTGAATTAGGCATAGACATAATATCCTTTCCGTTTATTATTTGAACAGTAAATAATCAATATACATCAAGGCACTGAGTGGGTAGCAAACTTTGCACTCAAAGTTGACATCTGACAACATGTATGCGTTTCGACAAACTTCGATTAATGCAATTAGGACAATCATTGTTGATTGATACCTCAATCGATATACATATCGAAGTTTATGTTATTTCCAAGCATTCACGTGAAGCCATTTTCCACTGAATTATGAAATTTCATAACCGTGAGCTATTTCTTTATCCTGGTATTTTGAACACATCAATGAAATATTCAAATTAAAAAGATATGTTATTGGTGATTTTTCACAAACCAGTACCTATTTTATTGATCGGTGGATTTCAGCCTTCACAGTTTTCACACACACACAAGCAAATTCCATCTGTTCTTTTCAGACAGGGCAAATTAAATGTATCGTCTCATCGCTGCATTTTTAAAAAATTTTGAACACATAGTCGAATGACAATTTTTATGTATATTCAGTTTACCAGCAAAATTGCTATGCATATTCATTTTTGATGATATCGTGCAAATAGAAACTTAACTTCTTGTTTAACGTTGCAATTGCAAAATATTCATCATATTATGGTTGTGGTGAGACATCTGCAGATAGTGAAAGTTTAAACGGAAACATTGTGCGCAGAATTAATCCAAAACAACAAACGAATAAACTGTAGATAAGTTTATTTTATCCCCTGAAGACGCCAACTTGGTTGGTGAAACGCTCGTTGTGAAGAGTGTTGCAGTTCTGATGTTTGAGAACGGTGCTTGTTTTGGATATGCAGATAGATCAAAATAGTTTTAAATATCACGTAATTATAACAACCTGAAAATAAATGAATATTGGAAATGTAAGTTAGTGATCCAATATTAGGTTATTTTGAGTCAATCCCGAAGGAATATATTCAGGAATATAAAAAAAAACATTCATTTTGATCCGTTATGAAACTACTTATAGATTATGTATATCATGACGTATGAAAGGCGTTTGTTTTGAGATGTCACATATACATTTTTTCAAGATTGAAATGATTGACAAAACACCACTCGTCATAACTATATCGAATACAACATGTAATTTTTCGAGCTGATGAAAATGCGTATGTTCACTCGATGAAAAATTTGCATTTCTATAATGTATTTGAAATATTAGAAACATAATGTTTCATTTCCTTATCATTACAAACAAACAATAAGTTATTATTTGAAGTTATTAGTAATAAAAAATAACGATATTTCAAGGCCATATACATTGATTTTGTTTCAAATATTCAGTAATACATATGGCGTTGCAAACACATGTTTTACGAGACCATTTTCTATGAGCTGATGAAAGTGAATATTCTTTCAATTTGAGTAATTCAATTTCCATAAAAGTATATATAAAAAAATAAACAGATATTACTCGTCCATAATGAAAACCAACATTTGAAGACCCTGGAAACATTTAATTGATACTATCTCAGCTTGTCATCATTTCATATTCTGTTGCTTTTCTCCTTTGATCCCTCGATAATATTTCATGATGTGAACGGTTCTATACCCTCATTGGGTAGAGCTGGAACCTCTGGCGTGAAATGAATCAATTGAAGACATTTTTTCTACAACCAGAATGAAAATACCAAGTTAGCATCATCAGAAGATGATGCTAACTTGGTCATTATGATGCTGTCCATCATATTCAGAACGAAAATCAGACGTTTCTCTAACGTACTCGTATACACAAAACAATTATTGTATGTAGACAGCAAAGTGCTCGTGATAACTCCATCTGTTCGGAAACGAACTATAGATTTTATTTTTTTGGGACGCATGTATGTACTATTCGACGTACCATTCTATATTCGTACCATGGCTATATTCAATTAAATGAAAATATATATGCAGGAAAATATTACAAAAATTGCAATCTGTTTGTAACATTTATACGTACACCTTTCAAATTACCTATTTTATGATATAAATATCTCAGTTTTCAAAATGTTTAGGAATATTTTGAGTTTATGTTTGGAATTTGTTTACAGATAAAGTGGATGAGAAACTCCACAGACGTTCGACTGTGCGCATGGGTATCAGGGTGGTTCAGAGAGCTTTCGCCCCCCCAGCTCCTGAGATGTACGACCCCGGATCAACTGGAAGAAATAGAAGAGACAAATCGAAACAAAATAGGAAATCCCTTCTCTTTGGATGCAGAAGTGCTCCATTAGAAGACCACTTCAAGAAGAACGAACAAGGTAACAAATCAGATAAACATATTTAATACACATAATTGTACTCACCTAAACCCCCACCCGTTCCTTCCTTGGAAATGTTTTGCTGAAATTGAACCAATGATATAAATATTACACTGGTAATGTTCTTTGGAATATGAACACTTTCGTATTTGAGAGGTCACTTTTGCGAAATGACAAGTGTTTGATAGTTTATTATTCAGTCTTTCGAAAAATCGCATCTTCAATAAATTAAATTGGATAATTCGATTTTCATTAGTGTCAAATGTCATTGAGAGTGTTGTCTTTAGGCTTTAAAATGTATATCAGTGAAAGTGAATATAATCAAAAATTTTTCTTCTTTTTATTCCAATATAAAAAAAACCTTTAAGGATGCCTTCTTAGCCCAGTGAAGTGATATCTTAGGTAGTAAGGGAGAGATCATGAGCTAAGCCCTAGGTGCAATAGCTTTTTTGTTTCAGAAAGTTGGGAGAGAATTGAAACATTGGTATGTTTTCCATTTATAGGATAATATGAATACATTTTCATTATTATTTCAGTGAAAATATAAATGGCAAAACTTTTGCTGTCGAATATAGTTCAATATCCACCGTGTATCAGTCTGGGAATTAGTTTTTTCTGGCCGGCATTTACCAGATTCTACTATGTATCTTCCGTCGACACAATCATCAGATCGACTTTGATTTTTGTTAGAGTATTGGTTAATAGTATGGTTTTTTCCCGTTTGGGTCTTTATCCACGAGAAAGAGCTGTTACTAGTTAACAAAACTTTTTCTCGGCCGAAGGTATCGTATATGTAGTGGATCCACGATGAATTTATTCAAGTCTCAGGTATACTTCTGTTTGGGTTGGATACTTCCTGTACTGGTGAGAAGTAATAACTGAAAATAGCTCTGTAGATGATCTGATCGATTAATTTCAATGAAGTCTTGTTGCTATATGAACGAAAAGCATCTGTAATGCTATCCTTTCTGAAGAAACTTCTCTCGTTTATAATTCAATGTTCATCGAAAAAGGTATGTGCAGCAGTCTTCTGTGACTTGTCGAAAGATTTCGATTATGTGAACCACGAAATTCTGCTGCGCAAACTCCAACACTATGGTTTTAGAAATCAAAGCCTTAACTGGATGAAATCATATCAACGAACCCAAGCTGTGAGAACTGACACGCGGTTAGATATTGTCTTTGTCAGACAAGGAGTACCTCAAGGCTCGGTACTGGGGCCAGTATTGTTTTTGTTGTATTTTGATGATCTAGCTTATATTGATTCTGAGGGAATGTTCACAATTTTTGCAGATGATACAACCACCCTAAGGCATGACATTAATGAAAATAATCTTCACAACAAAACAGGATATTGTTGAAGTGAGAGAGTGGTGTAACTCCAATCTGCTATCTTTCAATATAGAAAAAAACCAATTTTATATCATATGATTGAAACTTGTCAGGCATTCCGATGGGTGATGATGATATATCAAACAAAAAACTAAATAAATCTTTTGAAATCAATTTGAACAACAACCTCAATTTCAATAACCATGTTAATTTGCTGAGCACAAAAATAGCTCCGGGATGTTATGCTTTACGAACGGTGTCGAATGAATTGGGTAGTGTAACCGCAAAAATTGTGTACCACGCTATGGTTGAATCGCATTTAAGCTGTGGCATATTATTCTGGGGCACCTGCAACCAACAGCACTTCAATACAGTCTTTATTATCCAAAAGCGCGCCATCAGATATCTGTGCAAAGTTGGGCCTAGAGTGTCTTGTAAACCCTTGTTCAAGGTGCAAAAATTACTAACACTTTTTTTCTTCTTCATACTCGAAACTGTGTGCCTACTACATAAGAATAATTCATCTTACGATGTTGTTCTTGGTTTCACTCGCCAAAACGACAAATCAAGACTGTCTATTCCATTATCAAATTTGATTGAAAACTCATTGATCTATAATCTATAATGCAGCTAAAAAATATAAACATCTACCCGACAAATTTTAAAGATATCCAATCAACTTATCAGTTCAGGAAATCTGTAAAGCAAGTTCTCATTGATCAGGTGTTTTATAGTGTTCAAGAGTACTTTGATAAAGATATTGATGGAATTCTGATATAAAATTATTCCCTGTTTAACCATTGTTTATGTTGATTTTTAATAGCTCTTGCAATTTTGAAAACAGGGTCTGATTATTTTAGTTATTTATATATTTCATTTATTTACTTCCTTATTTTCCTGTTAATGTCTGACTAATCGTTAATCTAGGATACATCCTAGATTAACGAAGAGTTATGTATAATATGTATGCGTTTTTATATATAATATTCATTTATTTATTTATATTTTCTTTCTTATTTTTATGACGATGATTATTTATATTCCTGAATGTAAGAAAATCATTTTAACCTATATTTGAATAACTTATTGTGTGTTGTTTACAACTGACTCTTTTCTTTTAGTTTCTATTACTATTATAATTGCTTTGTCTACGAGATGTTCATCTTTTGACAAGAAAGTATATTTTCATTTGATTTGATTCAGCCTAGGAAATTGATGTTTTCCAGCCGGCATTCACCAGATTCTACCGTGTAGGAACATCGGGAGAGATGAATGTACTCAGAGTAATTTTGTTTTCTGTAGGATTTATTTGTGAAGGATATACGGGATGAGAGAAATGCCATTCAATGTTATAACAAGAAGCAACCTGAAAAGCAGTCAAACATTTTTTTGTTATCCAATTCAACTTCACATAGTTTGAATATCAAGTGTTAAACAAAAAAACTACTTCTGATGAAACTGAAATTCAAGACCACTGGCACGCAAGTCCAACACCCTAACTACTCCACGAAGTTTACAAATCAGTGTGACATAAAACTATAAAAGTTTTAAATTACTTTCATTTTATCATTAACTGATGAACTTTTGAAAAATATCAAATTTTTTGTCACATTACTTGATGGAATACAGTCGTTTTCACTTCCCGAGTACATGTTTCTATCCCTTTATTTTAACGGTCTTATTTGGGTCATAGTAAGTAATTGAAGTTGACAGATTGATCTGATATTTGGTACACACATTTAGTTTTGATGACAATACAATTTAATTAATTATGTATCATTGTCAATCCAAGATGGCCGCGACTACAAAATGGCGGATTATACATTTTTTCATAACTACCTCAATATGGGTATCAAATGACAAGGCTTGACTAGCAGAATAGTAGTAAATTTTGAAAAAGATGCAAATTCAAGATGACCGCAGCTAAAAAATGGTGGATGGATTACATATTATTGCACAACTACCTCAATATGGGTATCAAATGACAGGGCTTGACTAGTACTATGGTAGTACACTATGCTTACAGGCTTCTGCACCCAAGACGTGGTAGCCATCCGAATTTCCCTACAGGGTAGGAAGGGTAGGACGAATATTATCGCCTGCTCTGCCTACTTTCCGGGAGATTCGGATACAGTACCTCCTCTAGCTGTTTGACGACTTATCGACTACAGTAAAAGGAACAAACTGCAAATAGTAATGGGATGTGACGCCAATTCACACCATACAGCGTGGGGCAGCACGAATATAAACCATAGAGGTGAGTTACTCTTTGATTATATATTAG
>WOGR01000645.1:0-23753 GCA_015342045.1 Leptinotarsa lineolata | reverse complement strand
GTGTTCAGATCCATTTGTCGCAAAAACCGATAAGTTATGTCTTGCGAACATAGCACATTTAAAAATATTAATGGATATGAGGATTAAAATCTTTTTTTCTGAAAAAATAGGCCAGCAACTATCTCTGAAATTCAAATTAAATATAAGTCTCAGGATTCCGTTCTAAGCCACGAAGACTCTATTTAAGTCTCTTGCTCTTCCCCAAGCAATGATATTTAAACTAAGCCGAGAGTGAACCATTGCGTAGTAAATATTTAGGAGGCCTTAACTTTTAACGTGCGATTACCCAGCACGGTGGCCCGGCGGGGAATCGAACCCCGGTCTTCCGCTTGAGAGGCGGATGTGCTAACCTCTAAATGGCACAGCTCTTCACGCCAGCAGGCTTCATATATTCCGAAAATAGTAGCAACTTTTATCATCAAATATTTTTTATCTGGCGCCTCATTTATAAACCTCTGGACTTGTTCAAACTTAAGAGTTTTCGATTTTTTGGGCATATAACTTCAATTTTTCCGCTTTAAGAATGCCATTACCTTGAAATATTTGCTTGTAATAACACCATTTTTACCAAGTGCACTCGACCTTATCATTGAAAACTTGCTCCACAAAGTGAACGAGTTCCATATTCTTGATTTATCTTCTAGATAGGCTAAGAAGATGGTTTGGCTGAAGTTTTCTTAGACGTTTTCAAGTCTTCATCAGCTAAGAAAATTAGAATATGCGATGTCGTACTGCTGAGCCAATTTTTTTGGTAACAATTCAATAAAAGCAGCCATTAAACACCATCAAGACTTTCAAATGTGACTTAAAATAAAACGCGTGAGCTGTAAACAATACTGTTTGTTGGTAACCCGGTGATTCGGCGTCACCTAACACGGCCACTTCACAGCAAATGCGATAACATGAAAATAGTTAACTGACAAGAGATGTCAAAATGTACTCTTATGGAAATATTAAATTCGTCTATTTTATTATGTCAACAGAACAGTTGTACAAAAAACTTTGCATGATATTTGTATCAAAATTAAGTACTATTTTGTTCGTGAAATGGCTCGTTTCGCAAACTTTTTCACTCGCAAAGTAAAACCTTATTGTTGACACTCATATCATAAATAGCTATTAAGAAAGCACATTATTTATTTTTTAGTTCAGTTTGAATATTTTGTTCAGTAAGGGTATATTTTTGAAAGCCCACATGGTTTTTGTTCGCAACTATCGCAATAAACTACGGAAGGCAGCAACGATAATGAGTTTGAAAATATGCCTTTCGAAATTTCCAATGCAGCAGCTGCTGCAACAGTATAATTATGGCCTGAAAAATCAAAATTCAGGTACAAAAACAGTTATGACTTGCTCTCGAAAAGGATGGATATGAAAAAAATGCAAAACTATTACAGAGGGTGTAGTTTAGGCTCAATTAGCGCAAAAACCTGAAAATGTCAAATCCTCTACCTTGAGGAGCATATACTCTATGTTGAGTGAAAAAAAAATTTAAAAATCGCCACTTTCCCAAAGGTTATCGCATTTCCTAAAAGGTATAATGTTGGTTATTCATTCAAGAAATCAGAGGTTTTCAACGGTGGTCACGGTAGTGTAGAGGTTAGCACATTCGCCTTTCAAGCGGACGACCCGGGTTCGATTCCCGGCCGGGGACACCGTGCTGGGTAATCGTACGTTAAAAGGTAAGGCCTCGTTAATCCATTGCTCGCACAAGTTTTGACTTCTGAGGGTTGACGTTCGTCAGCTGGTTAACGAACAATTTTAGAACAATTTTTCAACAGCGAGTAGATCTACAAATTCATTTGGGAAGCAAATAGAAACATATCTAATGCTGAAGATAAAGTTAACAAAACATTACGAATGTAGGAAACGAAAGTATCAACTCAATTTGATACTTTTATATCCTATTTTCAGGTAGCCACAACTCTTTACCTAGATATTGACATTTCGATACATATTCACAATAAATCAGTCAGTCAGTCAGTCAACTCTCTCATATTATTCTAGTAGTGACAGAGTGAAAGTAGGTTTTCTCAAAATTCAGAGTCAAAAGACGATTACTATAGAACCATCACAAACTCTTTTCCTGGAATTTTCTTTAATTTTTTCCAATTCTGTGCTTGGTGCAAAGACTGTGCTATCAAAAAAAGCTATATCACTTAATCACCTTTAGCATACATATATGCTGAAAAGGCCATTGGAATAGATTTTTCGAAGAGTAACGGTCCCAACACTGTTCCTTGAGGAATAAATTTGTACATTTTTGAAGACGTGTGAAAAACAAGGTGACGTTGAGAAGGGAATCTCCCGATGAACCAAAGTGTGATGAGAATTCTTTAAGCCTTGCTTTCTTCGAAAAAAAATCATGTCACTTTGTGAAGAAATTATAATAAAAATGATTCTTGAAATTTACTTTCTAGAATAAATCTAGAAAGTTTTGGAAAATTATAACACCGATAATGATATAAAATTTCTGAGTATTCTACTTGAGATATAGTGAGAACTTCACTTCCTCAAACAGTTAATAGATGTATTGTAATGCAAATTTACGCTTGACTAGAAAAAAGTAATGTCCATTTTTATCAAATGCTTGTCGTCATTTCTTGGCTGCCATTCGTTTTTCCACGACCCACATTATATAAAGTTCTCAAGGTTTTCGGGTCTTTCGTAAAAATCTCTGCACGTATTTCCTGAGGCAGAAAATTCACGGTGAGTAATTCAGTAATTCATACAATTCTGCCTAGCCTACATCCGGCGGAACTGCCTTATTTTCCGTAAAAATACAGTGATCACTGAATCGAATGTAAACACACCGTGATGTATCCGTGGCGTTCATTATGTTGCCAAACAAGTAATTTCAAGGATCTCTCGACTTGGAAGCTTGGTTTGATTTCGTTACGATGGAGCTTTCCACTGATATTGGGATAACCGCATTGGTGAAGACTACATGTATCATAGTTCATCGTTTTATATTTTTTACAATTTTTTGTCTACAGTTTTTTAAAATTGATTAAAAACAATGATGAAGACGTCAATAACAACGTCAATATAATGTTGCCAAGTATAAACTTGGTAGTGACGTCACAGTCATTTTTGAAACTTCCCTTTTCCATCGAACTTGGAAAATTTCGGTGTTACTTCCTCATGAATGAACTATTTTCTTATAGAACTAGAGAATAATATTGGTATTATATTTTTTTTTTCGGTAAGTGTGAAATTCTATTAGAAATATTGCGTTTGAGGGACAATTGATAGAGACGTATCTAAAAATGATATCCTTTGAAACTTCCACATTCGGAGTGGCTGCTGTAAGAGAATTGGGGATAGCTTTCTTTTTCAGTTTGTCCTCAGTACCGTTGAGAGCGATTTCTAAATGTAAAGGAATCCACACAAGACAACTCTGTGTTTTTTCAATCACCTCTGCCTTCATAAACTTAGTGAATGAAAAATATGTCAAAAATACTATCCAGATCTGATCTATGTTACGCACTGCGCCATTTTCCCCACCTCCTCATTCTCTCAAGCTCCCTAATGATGTTCGGGTGAAAATTTTCGATATTTCACTATTCGCGTACTTGTAAATCATATCTTTCAGTATATCTTTTGGAATTGTGTCTGGTACAATAGCTTGTTGGATATAATTGGGACATATAACGTGGAAGGAATCTATTAACACACTTTTCCCACAAAGTTCGTTTCTCGACGCGAGTTTCGATAAGTTTGCATCGTCAGGAGATATCTTGTATTATGATGTAGTGCTCCATTTCCTTGATACTAGATGCCATTATATTTACCTAAAAAAAATTCATCCTCACAGTTTTCTCTAATTACCGTATTGAAGAAAAAATTATAAATATCGCTAATACTGCCTCAATAATTGTTGCAGTAATTCAGCTCATTCATTTGCTTGAGGCTTTTTGTTTTCAGAAAATTTAAAACAAAATTCCACCTGAATCCATATTCTGTCTGTCTGTCTGTCATATTATGTCTTATTTCATTGTACTAAAAAATAGAACAATTTCAAAGGTCATTTTATCATTTTAGCATAGGCACTGCTCTCAAAGCGTTCAAAGAAAGTTCTTCTGTGTCTTTATATAGATATAACGTATACAATTTCAGAATGAAGCTTTTTTCATTGAGAAAAACGTTGAAACTATAATTTTATTTTCATGGAAACGAAAGAATACAAAAACAAAATTCAGTTTATATCTGGAAGGAACTTATGGACAGGATCTATTTACCTTCTAAGAATTGAAAATCAGATTTTTTTACTTTCTTCACATTTCCCACTCTATTTGATGAAGTGTAATAGTAACAGAAGTGAAATTATAAAAAAAAAAATTCATCACATCACAATATTTCTAATTCAAGTTATATTTAAAATGATAGCTTGTGGTCGTCATCAAATTCTCAAAATCTCTATCTGACGCATAACCTGTATTTGGACCCTTGCGAATTCCACGGCAGATCATTACATGAATAATAAATGTCTACCGAAGCAGACTTGTTTGTTATAGTTGCAGATGACAAAGAGTGGCCCAAGGTGATTCAATCAATCTATATTCTATTTATCGAGTCTTCACGTCCAAGGTCGAACGACTTGGATGTTGCTACGAGTTTTGCAAAAAAACAACAAATTCCTTTGTTTATAAAAGAGATCGAATTACTTTAATCACTTCCAAGAGACTTATCAATGCCTAGCGCAATGAAATTAGTGAGGAAACTAAGAAAAGCGGATAGGGAGAATCTAATTCCATTATTATTGTTATGAAAATCGAATGAGGCCCGACACATATTTATACTTACCACTACTGTAAGTATTTTAACAGTAAACTGAAACCAAAACCTTGAAATGTTGAGTGTAAGTTGAGGTCTGGATGCTATTTTGAGGGTTGGTTCCTTGTGAAGTTGTTCTTCGCCAAAATTACATTTTAAAAATAACTTTTAGTAAACCAAGTACTAGTCTAGTAGTCTAGTCTTTCCAAATGTGTCAGATGTAGGAGATTTGAATCAAAAGCTTCAAATGATCCACAATTGTGAGGATGTTATAACAATATTTCAGTTATACAGTGGAAGAGCACGGATTCTGGGAAGTTGCTGGTGTTGAAATGGATAGCAATATGTTTTAGTACAATGTAGAATTTCAAAAGTAGCTCTTTGGAGAAACTTGGAATATTACCTCAGCTTTCTATCCTTTAAAAAGCTCTAATGGATTTTTTGGAATATTGCTCACAACTCTGTTATCAAGCATATTCAAAGGCTTCTGGATTTTATCCATGAAAAGTGCCATTCACCTGATTGTAGACCAAAACAAGCATCCTGTGTCTGGAACATATATTGAGGAATTGACTCTATTCTACGCATATTTTTACGAAAGGAAAGAAGTAAGAATTTCACAGTATATATATTTTTGTATGCAGTTGTTAATATAAATACAAGAATTTTTAAGGCATTTGAACAAAAACAGGGAGAAATGCAACACGAACTTTTTTCCAGTGCCATCTCAGTAATTGTTGAACTCAAATAATAGTTTTGAATTATCTCATTCTCTGTTTCGTAGGTAGGAAAATGACCTAATTCGTATGGACTAAAATCCTGTTTTTATATACAATGTAATAATGACCTATTTATGTGGAAGTAATGAGTGTCATGTAGTATTTTGTCTTTGAATATATATTATGCTAATAACAAAGAACTCCAGAAAAAAGAATAGTGAAAAATAGCGATTTTGATTGAGAATTGAGAAGCGTAATACAAATTGTAGGGCCTTTTTTCTCTATTGTAAAATTAAATAAACTTGATTCAAAGTTCCGACATGAAATTCAGATGAAAACTGAATTAACGCGTGATATTATTTTAAATGGAATGAAAATCATTTACACAGACGTGCGAGTAAATGCTGAATAACAGTATCGAATCGATATTTCACATTATTTAATCAATTTCCATGAGTTTCGACACACCTGTATTCATCAGAACCCGTAAAAAATCAATATTATATAGTTATTAAATTCAGTTGTTGCATCTGGGCAGTGACGTAACACTGAAATTGAAGAGGGCCAGTTGAACATGTGATAGAAAAAAATTTATACATTTCACTACAGTTTTTTACTTTGAATAGTCTTGTCAATTCATTTATTATTATGCTATTTGTTGTATTTTGCAATAAGGTTATGAATATTGCAATCAGAACCTGAGATTCTTCGAAATAAAATTAAACACTCTATAAAGATTAGAGAACAAATCAAGTAAGCATAGAAATTAATCTGAATTTCATTAGTTCGAAATTCCATTTCCATCAGACACCCTTGAAAATACACAAGAATATAGATTGATTTTCGACCAACTCCCAATTTCACAGGTATAATACTCGTGGGGCTAATCTTTTGAGACCTCACCGGTTCAATTTACAGAAATCCCCTCTACTCTCTACTACCATCCAGTATCATGAGTTTATTGCCAAGTTTCTATGTTCTATGATCACCGAATTATCTAAATGAACAATTCGTTCAGGCCAGTCTTAACTCATCTACACAGTAGGTTTATGGACTGACACTTATGAGAAAACAACTACCCACCTGGCTAATACCACGAAGGGCGTTGGATTATATCTGACAGGCGTCGCTTCAGGATTTTTCACAGAAGTAATTCCTGCATATGCTGTTGGCCATACTGCTTCCGGAATCGATTTTTGATATTTGTAACACATTTGCAGACCGATTTCGGGCTGTTTGGCCACTTGGCAGTGCAAGATAGTGTCTATCATCAACCTAAAGTCGATGATTTCCGATAATTAAAAATCGAATTTCTTTCAGAGTATCATTCCTCGAACTAGGCAGGAGCGATCGTTCAACAACATTGCCCCATCTGCCCGTCGATGTACCAACCAACTGCATATTCACGTGGCCCAAGATCTCATATAAGGCCTGATAGACTGGTCTGAACGAATTATTCATTTAGATAATTTGATTTAAAGCCATCCAGAAAGTGGTCTGCAAGTGTGTTCCAATATATCAAAACAGTACATGAGAAACTGATGAAGACAGAAATATAGAAGGGAGCTCCAAGAAAAATGGAGTGGCGCCAGTCACTACTGCGGACCTATCAATCTAGACAAGCAGCAATAGCTTTGCAGAAATATTATCACTGAGGATTGAGATGATATTTGAAGAGTGGCTCCGAAATTTATGAAGAGTATAGGCCATGGAAAGGTTTGACAATAGAGCTGATATACCAGAACATCTCAAAGTGAGATTCAATTGACACATGCCACGACAAGGGTTCTAGTGTCCCAAAAGAGCCCTACAACTACTCCACTGCTTGGAATATTCGTGTGCACACTAGCTTTCGGAACAGTTTCGCAATATTTGCATGAATCCTTCGATCGTGAGGCTAGCGAGAAATAATTGGTGAGCCACGTCCCGAGGGGCCGGTCTTCTGCTAATTTGAACCTGAGAAAAAAGTTATATACACGACGAAAAGATATCATAAAACATGTGGTCATGATGTTCGGTGCATTCAACTCGGTCAGTGGCTTGAGTAGTAGGAGGGTAGTAGATTGGTCAGTAAAGAGACAATAGAGTCCAAGTATAAACTCGAAATTACGATATTGAAGTCAGAATTTCAAAAAGTCGAAAATTTTACTATCACTGTCAAAATTTTCAAAAATGAACAATTAATAATAACAAATGAATTTTACTGGAGTTTTATCCCAACAGCAAACCGTTATTTTTAACATCTCGACATTCATTCAATCATTAAGTGATCATCTTCAAGAGGAAGATTAAACTTTCTCTTGAATAGAACAGTCAAAGGTGAACATAATAGAACCTGTAAACAGAACCTGTGAATAGAACATAACCTGTGAACAGAACAGGATCTGTGAACAGAAAATAACCTGTGAACAGAGCATAACCTGTGAACAGAACTATGAACCTATGAGCAGAACTGATCTTCATATCAGATTGGATGCCTACTCGATTTCAGAAACCTTCAATCAGACCGTACAACAATTTTCGTAGGATTTTTAGGTGGCTGTGAACGAAACTGTGAAATGTGAATAGAACAAAACCTGTTAACAGAACAGAACCTGTGAACAGAACCTATAAACATAACCCGTGAACAGAACAGAATCTGTGAATAGAAAAGAACCTGTGAACAGAGCACAACCTGTGATCAAAACTACGAACATATGAGCAGAACTGATCTTCATGCCAGATTGGATACCCGATTTCAGAAAGCTCTAATCACACCGATCAACCTTCTTCGTGGGATTTTGAGGTGGAAAATTACTAGATGGCACATTCATCGATATTTACAAGTGCTTGAATCAGTGCTTTTGAAGATAATGTAAATGTGCGTTTCACAAAAAAATAGTGTGGACAGAACTTATCCTTATATTAGATTGGAAAGCTACTCATCAGGAAGCTCCAATCAAACCGTTAACCCTTCTTCAAGTGATTATTAGGTGGCTGTGAACAGAACAAAACCTGTGAACAGAACCTGTGAACAAAACATATGAACAAACCTGAGCACAGAACCTGTGGAAGAACATTTCGCGTGAACAGAACAGAATGTGTGGACAGAACATAAGCTGTGAACAGAACATATGAACAAACCTGAGCACAGAACCTGTGGATAGAACATATCGCGTGAACAGAACAGAATGTGTGGACAGAACATAAGCTGTGAACAGAACATAAGCTGTGAACAGGACCCATAATACCATTTCACCTTCTCCGAGTGATTTTTTGGTGACAAATTAGAGCGTTGAAGACAATGTATATGTGCATTTCACGAAAAATGGTCGAGATTGTTCTTTACAATGGATTGGATACCCACTCGATTTCAGGAAACTATTCAATCTTCTTCATGCGATTTACTAGATAGAAGAATCGCTCGAATCGCAAATCATAAGCGCTACCAGTTGTAGCAAAATCAAAGACCTGCCTTTTAGTAGGTAATAGCTACGTACCAGAATTTTTCATCAATATCCTTAGCCAGCTGATTTATGATAGTAATGAATAAAAAGCCAATTACACGTAATGCGTTTGAAGATCACGAAGTACCAGCAGAGTTACTGAAGAAGAAAATAGGAGTGGTAATGGTGTGTTTGCGTGGTTTTCACTTTACAACAGTAGAAAAATAGAAGAGACGAGGTCGTCAGTGGTTCATTACTTTGGGGTTATATCATTAGATCTGATCGAATCTGACAGTGCTGAAATAACTCAGAATCCAACAAGATAATTGAGTATATTATGTAACTGTAATGAAATTCATCCTCAAAATTATATAAATACATAAATTAGAAAACATCAACTGGGACGAATATAATTGTTTATGTGCTAGTTGTTTGTAAAATGGAACGTTTTCCGTTTCTACACTCAAAGAACGTGTTATATTATTCTTTTCATTAGCAGAAATAGTAACAATATATACAACAATTCATGATGAACCAATAAGTTTTGTAACGATCGTATTTGTATGATTTTCCATTAAATAAGAAGAGAAGGTTCCAAAACGAGTCAAAGGTATATGAACAGTGTTTATAGTAAGCACACTTACGATTTCAAGTAAACGATGGTATTAATAACAATCGTGTTACGATAAACACTTTTGCCAGCTCATTATTGTTTATTCAATCATCCACCAAGTAATTTTTTCAGTTCCCAATATTCATAATTATTGAGTTGGTTCTTTTCGTTAAGACTATAAACATTGGTAAACAGTTTCGAAAGATGAAAGAAAACTTGTCCGCTGTTCAAGGACCTTTTTCTTCGAATTTCGAAGGTCCCTAGGCAGGTTGATATCTTCGTCCTGGATCTGTAACTGAAAATACCTGCCCCAGAGCCTGAAGGTGTTTTTGATCCATCTGTGAACCAACAACTATCTGCTTTTGATGGAGGTTTGGTTGTTCTTCTCCCCATAGGTGGATTGCCACTCGGCCCCACTTTATTCACTCTAACTAAGTGACTCGATTGAGTAGTTGCTTGCTGGCAACTACTTTTTCCATGGTTCATTTTCCTCAATCTAGTGAGGATCTGGTCGGAGGTCAGTCTATGACTGCCTCTGTTAGGTAGGTAAGCAACACAGTTGTGTGGCTTGGACTTGGTCCCCTGTGACGCATTTCAGAGAAGCGTCTTCCCACGGTTACAGGGTATTCACTACACCCACAAGCCAGTCGGCGCTGCCCTGATCCTCACAGGTGACCTGTAACCATCCAGGCCGAAAAGCGCAGCTCTGGAATTGCACCTGCGGCCCGTCATCTGGAATGACCTCTACAGCCGACATAATAGCCTCCGTTAGATAGGTAGTCGGTTAATCATGCTGCAGGATTCCCACCTTGATACCCGCGACAACCTTCCCATATGAAGGTTATCCCCTTATACATCCCCTTATACAGTTGCAAAAAATTGTGTCCAGCAGTTTTTCCAGCACAGGTGGGAGTGAAGTTTTAACTGGTTTTAATGTATTGTCGACCAACTTCCAACCCCAGTCTTTTAGGTCTAGCTGATAACCAAGCCGCACTTGAACTTGGTAATATACCCATAAAAGATGTTGATGAGCAGCCGTTGAGGTTGGAGGAAGACAGAAACATAATCACAACAGATCCGTGGCATGGGCCCCTGGGGAAACCGCATTGAAAAACGCTCAAAGGTGGCGTGAAAATTGTGCATATTATAACGGTTACAACTCTTCCAACTTTTTGAATTGTTATATATATCAGGAATTGTGGCTCTTAGGAAAAAAACTAGACATTTTTTATAGATAATAACTTTGATCTGGGTGTTAATTTTTGTACCCTCGGATGCTTAAATTGACCGCATAAAACATCATTTAAAGAACATTTATTGAGATTTTGGTAATCAATTACTCCTTCAAGATAGAGGGCTTTTTTTCAGTTTGTATCTGGAAGTATCTTTTGTCCATGTTCTTAACACCTTTCAGTGTTACTATGTTTATTCGGATTTTAAGGCCATCGATTTTTGGAATTTCTTCCTGACGTTTCTCTGGTGCGATTAGCTAGCTTCTTCAGAGGTTCATTCAAACTCAAGATGGATGGAGAAGTACAAATTCTAAAATATGTTTTCCCAAAAACAACTCTCTCCTGAAAAAACATACCCCCTTCAACTTAGGTTTCCATTTATTTCTTAGAAGTTAACCCCTTCAAAATCATTTCTTCGCCACCACTGATACAGGTTTATCTTCTTCCGTCTTTGAAATTGGCACTTCAGGATGCAAGGTAAAACACAGGATACTTTGGAATATGAAACCACCGTTAGATCGCGTCTATAAAGTACTCCTTTGGTTGTTTATATAATCTTGCGGCACGTGTAAACTAAGAGAACAGATTTTTATTCGATAGCAGCCTCTAATGCTCTCGGTCGTTAAAGTTTCATGGTGTGTCCGCTAGCGAAATGAGTTTGGGAAGAAGTAAAACTTCAAGAGGTATTTGCTGTTACAGGCTTTACACTATCAAGGTGATTTAATGGCGAATTTCTATGTTTTTCTGATATTGTTAAGTGGATCCAGAGTCGCCTCTCATTTCACATTATTGCTGATTCTCTGAATCACCTAGTATTCCGCAAATGCTCGAATTGAATCGTTTCAGAAAATAAATGGGACTTTGAAATGGTGGAAGTCATATTTCAAACAAATTTTTCGTCGAAGTATTGGACCTGATTAAAAAAATGGCAAGGTGTGCCACTGAGTTCAGTTTTTGGGCCGTTACTTTTCTTAATGTATATTATTGCTGAACCAGACTAAAATTACCCGTTATGCTGAAGATACTACTATGCTGTGGTAAGATAAAACATCCCAACAACTTTTGCTTTTTCAGTAAAAGTTCGAAAAAGGTCTCGATGAAGATCCTCCCAATCAACTGATGTACAATTATGAATTCTGAGTCTCACTGATACTATTGTAGAAGGAAAAAATATTGAAAACAATCTTGGGTGTAATAGATATAAAAGTGGTTGCTACGAAGATTACTGAGTCATACCTTTGTGGTAAAAAAACGTGTCAAGCTTCCTTCTTCTATTAACGAAGATAATTATGGACACGATCGCCAATAAGAAATATAACTAATTGCACAGTGATGTCACCCAAGGACTCTGAAACCTACAAGATTCGCACAGCTGAATATAATTCAACAGCGAATAATTCAATGCCTTTCGAAACTGCATCCAATACTATTAAAAGTAATCATAGACAGTAGTCGTGTCAATAAATATGTTAAACGGGGACATCTCAAGAACAGCTTCGACTTTGATGATTTTTTTTAAATTCTTGTTTATTTTATGCTGTTCAAAATCGGAAACCTTTCAGAGTGGGAAACAATTATTTATTTACTTATGTAGAAAATACATTTTCGTACAATACTTACTCATTGGAAATTGGAAAATAGTGATTTACTGAACAAGTCCGAAAAATACTGTTTTTGCAGTGATAACTTATCGGAGGGTAAACCGCTTCGTAACGTAATGCTTAACGGCGCCAGTATGTCTGATTGCCTTTTCTCCGCACTCTAAGTCTGCAGCCTACTCGATCAAAGTATGCGTTTCAAAGTCTACATGAAAAACCAAAAAGCTCTGAATTTCAAAGATGACTCCAGAAACACCTCTTAGGCTTTCATAATGCTTGGAGAGAGGAGTGGAACAATAGAATAATGATCCTGTTTAAGACAGGAGTATAGTTCACAACCTACGTAAATATGAGTGTTTTTGTGAGGGTTAGTAATTGGGAGATTATCGTTTACTTAGAGTATATTGAAAATATTGTAATTTTCCATTAAAAAAATTTTTACTTTTTTTTTTAATCTTATGGCACTTTTTAGTTCTTTTATATTATTGGGTCCATAAAAATAAATTGATTTTTGAGTCAAAGTTTCATGCATTAAGGGAACTGTCAATTGCGTATTTGTAACACCTCTTGTTGTTCGGGAATTTTGTAGCAAAAATTTCTGACAATTAGTTTGAGACCACATTAGGCAACGATGAATGTAAAGAGATCTTACATCTTACAAAAGATTGGTAGAGTAGTTTCTGTTTTCCTTCAGAACTAATTTTAAAAATGTGTTTTGTGCACTATACAAAGTTTTTATTATTTAATTAAAAATGCCTCCCCAAGAGAGAATGCAGTATCTTATAACTGATTCTACCATAGAAGTGTAAAGGGTTATTACATATTTTTCTGTTTATTATATCTCGAAGAGTGTAAAATCTATTCATGAGTGATCTTACCCTTTTTGTGACGCAAGTAATGTGTTCGTGTCATCTAAGGTGTTTGTCAAAAATTACTTGAAGATATTTAAAAGAATCAGTTCTCTCCAGAGATGGGCATGTGAAAACTAGTGGTGTCAAACATACGTGATTATATATCTTTAGATACTGTATCTTATATGTATCTTTAAATACTGATCAAGGTCAGTAGGCGAAAATGCCATATATTTAGTTTTCTTTATTTTTAGGCCTGTTAGGCCTAAAAATAAAGAACTTTTTTTATGCCGTTTTCGGGAGTATGGTAAGCTTGGTTTCAAGATTTCCCTGTAAAAACTAAAACCGTATCATCAGCATATCAAACAATCCTAGCTAACTTATTGGTGTACACTAGGAACAGGATTGGATCCAGCACTGTGCCCTGTGGAACACCAACAGTGATATTAAGTGATTCACTTACTGTATCTCCTACTTTAACTTTCTGCGATCTATTGGAGAGATAGTTTACTATTAGATCCAATGCCTGCCCTCTTATACCGTAGTTCTAGAGTTTCTCCATTAGTACATTATGCGATATTGTATCAAAGGCCTTCGCTATGTCTAAAAATATTGCCAGGCATTCGGAAGATCTATCCATGTCAGTAATAATTTTATGAAGGAGGTTGTTCGTAGCAATTTCGGTGTTGGAATTTTTAATAAATCCAAATTGTCTATCGTTAATGATGTTATTTTTCTCAAAAAATGAGATGAGTCTTATTTAAAGAGATTGTTCAAATAGTTTTATAAAATTATTAATTTGAGATATTGGTCTGTAACTATGTAGTAAACTAGGGTTACTTGATTTGAAAATGGGTGTAACTATAGACTCTGCTGTGGAATACTACCGGTTGAATAGCATACATTTATAGTATGTTCTGAAGGTTCAAAAATGTGGTTTGTTATGGCCTTTACGGTTTCAGAAGATATTTGGTCTGGACCAGGAGAACACTTATTTTTCAGTTGTGAAATTAAGCAAATTATTTCATTTACAGTTACGGGCTCTAGAAACAAAGTGGATTGCACTGCGATATCATTTAAAAATTCTCGTGGCAAGAACTCCTGATGCACTACGCCACGGTAATCAAAGAAAACAGTGAGCAAAACCTCGACATTTGACTAAGCGTGCTTTCTTTGGTCTTAGCTCTTCTAGGCTCTTCCATTGGAATAATTGGATTTTAGTGCTGTGCGTCCAGTGCGAGCGTCGTCATTCACATGTTCTTAACCTTCTGTGATAAGCATGTACCATTTTTCTGACGCAGAGTACAATCACCGTATGCCACTGTCAACATTTCAAGCACTTAGTTCCATTTTTTACAAAAAATTTTATGCAAATTCTTTGATACATATTTTTAGAATGCAGAAAATTTGCCGAACACGCAAAATACTTCTAACTTTTATGCTCCTCGCCAAAAAACTATTATTGCTAAACATCTGAAACTGTGAATATATATTCAAAAAGAGTGTATCAATATAAAAAAATTAAAAAAATGCTAATTGAATGTACATTCACTTTATTTTTTCAACAGTCCACATATAAAACGTACAAAAAGAAATGTATTCGAAGTGTGATAGCAATCAGATTCAGAATATGATAAAAAAAGTTATGCTGCAAAGTAATCAATAATTGTGTAAAATTTTTCTGTGAGAAGGATAATTATCACATCGCATTAGAAACAATTTAGGTTCAATTTAGTGGAAGTTTTCTGTCGAAATATGATGTGGGAGCTTTTATTTCATTGAAAATAATAATGGAAGCATATGTTTTTGAAGCCCATAGTTTTGAGGTTCAACTCAGTACACCTCAAACTTCACTGTTCAAAAACTCTTTCATTTGAAGAACTATGTTTAGGTGGAATAAACTTCCTGAGAACGTTCTTTCAAATTAATTTAATCTTCAGCGATTCAAATTCATCGTGAATCGCTAGTTTCGCTCTTACAGAACCTTAAGAGTTTTCGTGTACTGCTTGGGGTCCCTGATAAATGGCTCGACTTATTCAAAAACTTCAACATACGATTCAATTATCTTGGAAAGAAGTTTTCTCGCTGTTTACTTGTCCATCTGAATACAAAAAATGTGGAGACTTCCGAAGGAAGGAAGAAAGCAATAAATTTAAAATTAACTCTTGTACTAACGTTATCCGTAAAATGCTGATCATGGTTAATAAATACTTATCTCTAATGGGTAGTGAATCATACAATTTATTTTAAAACCTAGGATAAATTATGAAATTCAAAAAAATGTCTTCGACATTCACTAACCTGCACAAGTGTTTTATAGTTTGCTTCATCCTCAAAATGTTCGACAACTCACTTTTAGAAATGGGAGACGAGAAAAAGCTCCTTTGCATTGGTGCTTGTGTGAATTCAGTTGCCTGGAAACTATTACAATGAAATATTCCCGAAGAAGATATGAGCGATGACGATCTAAGTTCGAACTTAGACGATGTCAAGTTCTCGTTTTCTTGTGAAGAAGAACAAAATTATTATTATCTTGCATTTCACTTATCAAACATATACCTAAAGTGAAGGTGATTATATCTCCCCCTAAGACGCCATGTCTGGGATCGACAGAAGACTCAATCCTCGAATAAAAAGACAAACGAGGCTCTAAAAGGTGGCAAGTTGCAAAGCCGAGCTTCTATATCGACCACTAAATAAGAGTCGGTATCTGTCTTTTACTGCAGCTTTCAATACAAAGTAACTAGACGAACTTGTGATCCAACACCAGACAGCGCTGTTTTCACCAGCCAAGTTCTAAGTGGTACTAGCTGAACCACTCAACTGCCTACTGAATATTGATATGTTCCGCCTACTGTGTCGTTCTTTCATTCAATTTCAATTCTCGTTTGCTCAGTATTATTCAAGATTGCGAGATTTTCACCGAACAGTTTTATGAAAATCCAACACGTGTTTGGCTATACAATAGCTTCTTCAGGCGTGTCTATGCGCCTGAAGAAGCTATTGTATTGCGAAACACGTGTTGCGTTTTTGTAAAATTGAGGAAATCTTTCAAGTGTCTCTTGAATACGTTTTGGATTTTCACCAAGTATCTGCCGATTCCATCACATATCTAATAGATACATTTTCTCGTGGAATTGAAATCGTTTATCAAGATATTCCTTCAGAATTATTTCTTTGTGTGTATGTGATTTCGTATTTGAATTTCAGTTAACCCGTGCGAAGGATATAGTTTTTCAAAAAACTGATAGTATTATCCCGCCTGCGGGTTTCTTAAAAAAATTATACCTTAAAAACTAATGAGTTATGTTTCAACGCAAAATCTAAATCTTAGTTTTTATGCTTCAACGATTACAAATAGCCTTTTGTTTGGGTTAGCTTTGCTCGCTCTCGCTGTAGTGCCTAAACTCTATTCATCCAACAAACAAAGCAACCCAAACAAATATAGATGCGTGATCAAAGCATGATCACCACGTACATTTGCATCTACTAGGTAAAATAAACAAGCCTCCTTACGATGGCCAATCACACTTAACTGCAATCTGCTGGCGAAATTCACTGTTGCAGTATCGGATTGGTCAGTTACGTTTTAAGTACTGTGGTGTCTACATACAGGGTGTTTCAAATTCGATCCTCACCATTGGGATCTCGGAAACTATGAGAGATATGAAGATGGTTAAACCGGGGCAAAGTTGCGCATTTACACACAATGTCTTTGAGAAAGTTCTGAAATTCCGAGTATATCCGGAGATATCCGGAAAAAACAGAAATTCCGGAAAATTGTTTTTTATTTTTTTCTGTCTTTATTTTCCAAATGATTCGAAAATAAATTGCACTTCTACTTTGCCACTTTTCCCCTGCTACATAATGGCCTTCTCAAATTTGCTATCGGATGTTTCGTTTTCCGGCCACCATCTTCAACTTTATTTTTTCTTATAGGCGATAGATTGGATTCTTTCTGTTTTGAATTGAACCAGATTTTTCATTTTCAATTATGTATCATAAGTTATCATTCTTTTTCGAAAAATTGGAGATATTGCAAAAAATTGATTCTTATCATTATAGGGTTTGACTTTGATGTTTCTAAATTTGAATTTCAATTTGTTACACTCAATAAAATTTTGTTATTGTACAAGCTATTGAATTTTTGGCGAAAAGTGGCTTTCACGAAAGAAGAAAAAAAGAGATATGACAAAAATTCATTACAAATACGATAGAAACAGTGTTAGAACATCGGAAATGTATTTAAACTTGTATCCCGAAAAACGACAACCACATCGAACTATGTTCAAGTTATTGGATCAAAATCTCACCGAGATTGGTTCGTTCGAAAAGCCGATGAAAAAATAAGGAGACAGAAACAGCAATCAAAATTTGATAAATGGGGTGTGTATGAGGTAAATTAGACATTGTGTCTTTTTCAATGAAAATAGAACATTGAACAAATAACAATAATCAACTAAAATGTAAAGACAAAAGTAAATGACAGCAAATGCTCAAAATGCTGGCCGTGTTCATGATAACACAAATGTGCCCTTCTTTGAATATTATTCACTGCACGAATAATTTTCCTCCTCCTCAAACTTCCGAACTCTCTAACAATGCTGTGTTGAAGGTCCTCATAAGAATGTATCCATAACACTCAAGTCTGGAGACCTTGCTGGCCACCTCACCGGCTCATTATTCCCTATCCATTCATCACCAAATCTTTCAGTCAGGTAATTAGATACTTGTCTGGTAGTGTGCGGTGGAGCCCCATAATGTTGAAACCAGATGCTGTTATAGTTAGCCAAAGGTAGATCATCCAAATAGTCTTAGAATATCGATATTAAAAAAAAGTGATACGTTTCTCCATTCAGAGTTTGGTCAAATAAATGGGGACCCAAAATTCAATCTTTTTAAATTTCTGCCGACACGTTAATACTAACTCGCACTTGAGGTCAAATTTCTCGGGACTGCCTGGGGTTATTTATGCTCCAAATGTGTTCGTTATTTCGGTTGAATATCCCACAATTCGTAGAAGTGCTTTCATCTGTCCAAATCACATTTTCCAGGAAAACACGAAAATCAGGTCTTCTTATTAGCCAATTACAAAATTCTTCGGGATCACCTGATGGATGCAATTTTTGAGATATGTGTATTTTGTAGTATTTTTGAGATGTCTCCAAGCACTTGTATGACAAATATTCATTTCGGAGGAAAATTGACATGGAGATTTCCCTGGGTTCATGTTTATCTGCAAATTATTAATTTTTATTGAAAAGAGCACAATGTCTAACTTACCTCATACATACCTCATTTATCAAATTTTCTTTAGAATCCTGGTCCACTCTGTCTCCGTATTTTATATTCGGCTTTTCAAATGAATCAAACTCGGTGAGATTTTGATCCAATAACATAGTTCGATGTAGTTGTCGTCTTTCGGGATACAAGTTTAAATACATTTCCGATGTCCTTACATTGTTTTTATCGTATTTGTAATAAATTTGTATCATATCTATTTTTTCTTCATTCGTGAAACCCATTTTCCGCCAAAAATTCAATGACTTGTACAATAATAAAATGTCATTGAATATAACAAATTGAAAGTCAAATTTAGAAACATCAAAGTCAAAGCCTATTAGGAGAATTAAATTTTTTCAATATCTCCAATTTTTCGAAAAAAAAAATGATGATTTATCATACATCATTGGAAAGATAAAATCTGATTATATTCAAAACAGAAAGAATTTAATGTAGCGCCCATAAGAAAAAATAAAGTTGATGATGGTGGCCAGAAGACGAAACGTCGGATAGCAAATCTGAGAAGATCATTATGTAGCAGGGAAAAAGTGGCAGAGTGGAAGTGCAATTTATTTTCGAATCATTCGGAAAATAAAGCCAGAAAAAAATAAAAACTATTTTCCGAAATTTCTGTTTTTTCCGGATATCTCCGAATATACTAGGAATTTCAGAACTTTTTCAACGACATATTGTTAGTCATGTAAATGCGCAACTTTGTCCCAGTTTAACCTTCTTCGTATCTCTCATAGTTTCCGAGATCCCAATGGTGAGGATCGAATTTGAAACACCCCGTATACGGTATTTTAAAGTTTAAAACTGTCAAGTACTGTTACGGCTGAGAAAACTGCTAATTTGTGACCTTACAATTCACCTTAAAAGTTTCCTATACCCAGCCGCATATAAAAAAATCGGTCGTTTTTAGTGCGACTCTGTACAAGTGTACAAGTAGTCTTCTCTAAGAGATCACGTGCACTATGCATGATAAAGTTTTGGATCACTCTGTTGCTTAGATGGAGTGAGTGTAGACTAAAACTGATTCCCAAATTTAGTACCATAATCAAAACGAATTCAGCGAGATAATCTCGTATGTACTCGTATATTGCTTCTAATTTTATTCGAAACATGATCGGTTATAAACACGTTATTCGTTCATTTGGCAGTATTCTTCTGCTTCCTTCTTTTGCACTAGAAATTTGCATTTGAGAATAATAGTAGTCTCAAATGATCATTAAACTTTGTTTATATTAAAAATGACTCAATCTGCATAAGTTCCACAAGGTGACATTAATGGGACTATTATTTTGCATAAAAATATCCCATATTCATTATTTACAGAGTTTATTTTTCAAATGTAGTGAACATATTTTATGCAACAAAAGGCATTTATTGTGAAACATATTTTTTAATCTTGCCAGTGGGAAATTGCACTAATTGTTGTTTTCAAGATAAAAGTGACATTCCACTGCTTTCTTTGAGAATAAAAGTTATTTTTAAAATTCTTGTCATTTTTTGAATAAATCTGTTCTCCAGATTTTTTCATTTCAAGTACTGTTTTCGCATGAAAAATAGTATATATTTGAAGTTTTTTCTTGAAACGTACTGAAAATTAACCTTGCCAAATATGATCATGTTGTTAAGTAGCACTCTGTATATATTCAGCTATACCTCAGTCGTTTTTCACAAGTTGTTGTTCTAAAAGTATATCAAACCGAATAAAGTAAACCATTAGTTAAAATAATTAAGTATCGAAGCCAAGACACTGAATTATTCTCGGGCGCGGTTTCGCTTCCATAAGGTAGTTTCGACCACGTTTGCACACCGCTAGATGTCTGGGCTAATTAATGGACTTGTTACATTAGCCTTTCAATTAAATTTTCAATTCAGCGGTGGATTCTCATCAAACCGATGTTCTGGTGTTACCATCGTCAGATAAAATTTTTGCAACAAATCATATAAAATGTTATCGTTGGTTGAAAATCGACTAGATCATTTCCCTCAATACGATGACACTGTTGAACGTTCAGACCAGATCTGTTCAACTTATTAAAATGAACATTAATTTGTAGGTACTTATCGTAAGCACCGTCAACATAATTCATTTTGATAAGTGACAATTATATTAAGCAAAAACCCTGAAATGACTGTTTATAGGTCATTCGAGTGTTTTCATTAATCTCCTCTTCCCTCTTTCCGCTTCACCGGTTTAGCGAAAGATGACCTATTGGCGGGAGTTGGACATTTTCCGCTTGATTATGGGTTTCCATATGTTGCGTATCTCTACGCTAGCTTGGTTGAATACGTCGGTGGACAACATATATGCAGCTTTTCAAACTTCCCTCAAAATCAGTGTTCCTCCCTGTGGATGATCTCAGCTTGGGACCACTTGATGCTATTTTGATGAGTCCAAAAATGCTCTGCTATTCCCGATTGATGAGTCCAAAAATGCTCTGCTATTCCCGATTTGCTGGTTTCTCCTCGCTGTGTGCTCCTCTTGTGTTCGACAATGCAGACTTTGGAAGGCCTCTTAGTTTCACCGATATAGGATTTGCCGCACTCACAGGGTATCCGGTAAATGAAATTCTTAGAATCGCAGTCCGCGTTTGGTCGCCTAGTTTTCGTGAGGCTGTTGCGGATAGTATTTCCAGATATGACGCAGGTTCTGATGTTGTACTTGGACCCAGTTCTTCTTATCCTTTTTGACAATTCTTTGATGTAGGGAAGTGCAAGCACTGGTTGTGATGGCTTCTCTTCCTTGCAAGGCTTTTGCTGTCTTCTAGCCCAAGTCTGTTCCACCACAACTTTGGAGTAACCATTCTGTTGAAGATCTTTTTTGATGATGCCTAGTTCCTTCTCGAAACTTTCCTTTGTATTACAGAGCCCGAAAGCACGGTCTACTATAGTCTTGATGATTCCTGTTATGGCAGATGAATGTACCAGTACTAAACGGTTCTCTGTACCAAACTGTTAACATGGTATTATTTTGTGTATAATGAAACTGGATGGAAGTGTCACAACTATCGAATACTACGACAATTTTTGCAATTTAGTATTGTGGTGAAGGAATAATCAAATGAAAGCCTAATTGAAAGGTAATACGATCAAGATAATGCTTAGCAGATCGTACAAGACGTACATTGCTAATATAGGACTATTTATATCCCCCATAGAGGTTCCAAAAGGCTGTTAATAAATTATTTGATTGAAAGAGAATCAGGCAATATTGAAAAGGTTATACAATTTAACAGCGAACTATGAACTATGTTTTTAATTAATCCCCAAGATATGAATATCAAACGAAAGGTTTCAAGGGGAAAAATCAGAAATGTGAGAACTCCATGGCTATTTTAACAAGATATAATTTGGTAAAGATTAGAGACACTTTGGAGCTGCTCTAACAATGGTTGTAGGGACCGATAATGTAACAATGATGTTTCAAATGAAACGATCAGACTGTTCATTGATGATTATTTGAAGTAATGATTTTTAAAAGCGTTCATTAACATGTTCCGAAAAGAAGAAAAAAATGTAAATGTAACCCACCGATTACAATATATTACACAATTAATATGATGCAGAAGATCGATTCGAGATTTGCTTCTGAAGATAAATAGGAATAAAATTTATTACCTGATCTTGACAGGTAATTCTAAAAAATAGGTTGATTTTTTTTTCAGAAAATCAAATGGAAGCTGGATTTCAAAAATGTTTCATCACTAATAAAATATTAATGCATCATTTTAGCGGTGGGCCGCCTACTTATAACAAGCATAATTCATTCATGGCTTCAAGCGAAAAAGATACACTCAAGTTTCTTACTTATAGTTCCTGAAATTTCATATGAGTTGATAACAGAAATCGGTCATTCACTACCAAATAGATGAATCCGTTACTGATTAAAAAAAAAGTAGCCTTTAATGCTCCAGCCATCATATCCTCTAGTTAATTGTTGCCGACAAATGTTTCACTTTAATTGCAAGTAATACCAACTATCGTAGTTACTCCATAGATTTCTCTTTGAAGTTTGACGGATTAAGACTTTACCGAAGTAATCTCACCAATTTATTTCCTTTAAAGATTTAGCGGTGGGAAACTATAATTATGAAAATCACTCGCAATTTGATTTTTTCATGATCAACAATTTCATAAGATTTTCCTCAGAAGAGAAATTTAAATTTAGGTGGATATCTTCCTTCGAATAAACTGGTTTTTCATGAAAAAAACAGGCACTTTTTCCAATCGCCACCACTGCAATATTATCGAAGAGCATTTTACCAACCTTTTTGGGGTCTTCAGGAGATGAACAAAACTGTTTCTTCTCTCTGACACTGGTTTCTATTTATATCTAACAGAGTACACTCTCACGAGAAAATTTCCCGCAAATATCTACCCGAAATCATTGATGTGTATCGGAAAGTAAAAGTGTACCACGTTAGATATGAATAGAGAGCAGATTAAGGGTGAGGAATTGATTCTCTTCATCTCCTGAAGATGCCAACTTCGTTGGTGAAATGCACCTCGAGAAAAGTATTGCAGTTCTGGTGAATTGGAAAAGTGCTTTTTTTAGATTCATTCTATGTTAGAGGTTTCAATTTCACATATTATTGTTTTTTCGTAACTAAAAAAAATTATAATAATCTTCTGTGACGGATACTAGTTTTTCAATTTTTTTATCTAGGAACTTCTGGCCTACGTACGATGGGAATAAACAAAAATTTTAAATTAGGACATTTTAGTATTTCTAAAGACGAATTCTTCAATATTTGTATTGAAACTTCATATAATTTAGCATTGAACATTTCCAAAAAAGCTATTGTTTTTTGAACTGTTTCGTAAAATCTCACAATAAATTGTTTCCACACTTCCATCTTACACACCCTGTGGAGTTTCTGATAACTTCACTGCTTCATCTCAAATTTCCAATAGAAGGAAGATGTGACACAAGCTGTATGCCGAAAATTTGCTCCCGAAGTTTTTGTTTAATAATAATAATAATAGGGGGATAGGGCCAGACCAGCGTACACTACGGTGAAAAAAAAAATAATAATAATGGTCTTTATTGGGTGAAATAGAATGTAACATCCAAGAGGCGAAGTTCAAAACTGCAGTGTAGAAACACTACAGGTTTGTTCTACCACTTAACCAACACAGCCAGTTACGAGATCTGGAAATAACGAAATAAAATTATGTAACAAATACAAAAAAACCAAAAAAAATATAGAAAAAGTAATACATTATACACCTGATATCAAACAGCAT